>MU735974.1:41224-54883 GCA_026770625.1 Nicotiana glauca
CCCCCCCCATGCGCCACGGCAATCTTATATTTACAGATTATTTCTTTTTAATCAATTTGTTTTATCCAGACTTGGTCCTCGACCTCCGGACAAGATTCCGTTTTAATTTCTTGAGCTTTTACTCAGACTTCAAAGATCCAAATTGTTCGATTTAGCTCCAGATTATCTTTTTAACTCAAAATCATGTCCTGCAAAGCATAAAACACATAATAATTACTATTCAATATCATTTAAGCTCAAACACAAGTAAAATATAGTAATTAGAGTGTAAATTAGGATTAAAATATGGGTTTCTAGCCTACCATTATGAAGTTGTGAAAGCTATTATCATATTGAGGTTGAAGTTGTTGATTGTTGAGATATCCTTCCTTGTTGAGTACTTATCGTTTATTGTGTTATTGTTGAGATTCTTATATATTTTGTGGTTGATCCATGGGCTATATGCTGTGGTAACACTAATATTGTTGATTTTGGCAAATATTTTGGCATATGGACACATGTAATACGAGTTGATCGTTGTGTTGTGATAATACGCATGCAGTGGTATAAGAATAGGGATTGATACGCATGGAATAAGATGAGGTGGGATTTATACGCGTGGTTCAAGTAAGGAAATTACTTGAAATCACACCGTGAGATAAGGGGGCTAAAATGCGTGTAACTATTTTGAAAAAAATATTTTCAAAATAAATGCAAGGCTCACGCGGTGATATAAGGAAGATTGAGATTGTAATTTATGAAATTATATTATGAAGTGTGGTATCTGGGTTGTGATTCTTGTTGCTCCTTTTATGTTAAAAGGCTTATTGGTTGAGCAGTTCTTGTTGGTTCTTCATTTGTCCTACTTGTATTTGTCCGTATTTGATCACTTGTTGTTCTATTCATGTATTCACTTCTTGCTTCCTTTACCGTCTTAAATTTTTGTTGTTAGCTTACATTATTGCACTGCTTATTGTCATTCATTTTCTCACTTTCCTTTATAAAATTGTGCTATACCCTGTTCAGTTTTCTTGTCTTAGTAGGTGCCTTAAACTGACTTCATCACTACTCTACCGAAGTTAGACTTGATACTTATTAGATATTATTATGGTGTGCTCATACTTTGCTTTTACACATTCTTTTTGCAGATTCAGGTACATTTACTTGTGGCGGATGCTAGTAATCGTTCAGTTATTTTTCGGAGACTTCAAGATATGCCGGCTCGACGCTCGCAGGCCTTGGAGTCACCTTCCATTATATCCTTTACTACTATTTATCCTATTATTAGTCAGTGTTGTATTAGAGATTTTAGTACATTTTCGTAGAGCATATGACTCTGTTTCACCTATTTTAGGAATTATGTTACTGATGTTTTGATTTGAAGCTATGAGCTTATTCGGTTTATTTAATTATCTTAGCTTGTTATTTCTGTTAAGCTATCAATAAATATTAAGCTTAAATAGTCTAAAAAAGCTTACATAGTCTTAAAGAGTAGGTACCTTGTCAACATCTTAAGGTGGGAAATTGAAATCGCGCCAATAAAAAGGTTTACGCGTTCTAGAGGCATGCAGACAAGCAAAATAGGATTTGCTATAATGAATACCTGCACGGCAAGCTAGACAGGCAGTAGGTAAACCAAATTCTAGCTAGCTTGCACTTTCCAGCATTATAGAGCTTAGGCCTTAGCTTAACAAAGTAACCTCACTCTATATGAGGATGTCCCTAAAGCCCTAATCTGGTCCGTTAATTGCATCAAACAACATCCTCTAGAATGTGTTAAGACTGTGAGGAGAATTCCTAAAAGAATGTACAACAATTGAGAATATTCTTGACCAGAACGTATATTAATTATTCTAAATCGGAATAAGCCTACTCAAGATGTGGACAGTCCTATTCTTCTGTTCCTTCCCTTACACTTTATGTGGCACAATATTCTTTTAACGTAAAAGACCTAAAAATGTCACTCAATTTTTAGAAATGGTTTATCCATGTCATTCTTTAAAAAAATGCTCATTTCATGCCACTGCCGTTAAAGAAATGGCTCATCCATGCCATTATTGACTAATGGCAGTGGCATGGATGAGCCAAATAAAAATTGAGTTGTTAGTCAATAATGGCATGGATGAGCCATTTCTTTAACGGCAGTGGCATGGAAATATCAATTTTTTAACGGATGGCATGAATAAATCATTTCTGAAAGTTGAGTGGCATTTTTAGGCATTTTTCGTTCTTTTAATTAATACTTCCTCTGTTTTAGTTTAAGTAAATTTATTTTCTTTTTGGTTAGTTTAAAAAAAATGATCCATTTCTAAATTTGGTAACAATTTAGCTTAAACTTACTGATAAGAAGTTTTTATAACCACACAAGTACTCTGTACCCCTTTTTGACTTGTTTAGGATTACAAATTCTAAAAGTCTTTACTTTTTCTTAAACCTCGTACTCAGTCAAACATGTTCACATAAATTGAAACGAAGGAAGTAAAAAATCTTTCTTATTCGAAAACTTTTTAATTTTAAACTTTTTTTTTTATTTTGACGATTAAAATCTCATTATATGTTTTAAAAGGTAGCTAGATTCTTCCCTTTACTTTTTCCATCCTCTCAAATTGCCAACGGAAAACTTGGTTAACAACATTCTCCTTGGACAACGGCACTAAATTCTATCGTGTGACTGCCTCATATCCCACCTTCATTTAAAGGTGGAGTACATAAATTTGACATTTTCTGTGTTTAGCTTTTCCTCGAATGAATTGTCAAAATCACACTCCTAATTTTCCTAGTACTAAAGCTAACTAGTACTACATCTTTTTCCATGACAATGAGAAGTTGAAAGCAAAATGACTTCAGTATGTTTCTAGGATGGATAATACTGTTTTGGGCATAGTGATATTGATCATTACTTATAATCTCATACCGTAGATAGAGAGATTTGTTTCACAACCCAATTCCTAAAGTAGCTGTATTGAGGTAGTTGTTGACGTCCGCAGCCCCGTTTTCTCCTTTATCTTCTGTTATTTATGATATCTTCAGACTTCGTTCCTAGTTTCAGACTTGTAGTATTTTAGTAAAACTCTGTAGTAGCTCATGACTTGTGACACCCCGATTTCGGGCTGAGTCGGGATGGTTTCCCTATTTTATCACGTTTATTTCGCACTTGTCATTATATTATCTGTAATTCAGACGTATTCATGCTAAGTAACTGTTAAAAGAGGTATTGATGTTCTGTTGGCTGACCTTGTCTTCACGAGAGGTGCCATCACGACCGGGTTTAGGAATGGGTTCGTGAAAGTTGGTATCAAAGCCCAGATTACTAGGTCACGCGAGTCATGAGCGGGTTTAGTAGAGTCTCTCGGATCGGTACGGAGACGTCTGTATTTATCCTCGAGAGGTTGCAGTACCTTTAGGAAAAACTTCATATTCTTGAAATTCTTATCGTGCGTCCTTGATTCAGCTTGAAAAGTAACTCTTATAATTCCTTCCACATGAACGTATACGTGAACGAGCGCTCATTATTTAGATGTCCTTGATGGCTTGCAAATCCCCGATTGAGGGGCGAGACGTGATCTCTATAAGTGGTGTTGGGCCAGTCTGAAGGACTTGAGACCGGGTCTTTGCCTATGGCTTGAGCACCGAGGTGCTGATTGTGCGATCAAGTGTTTTGAACTTATATGTCCGGTGTTGTCCCTATTAGTGGGAATGATGGTTGGATAGCTATGTGAAGAGTATGTTAGTACTGCGAGATATATCTATATGACTTGGAAGTGACGAGGAAGGTCTAATGGATGATAGATGGACTATTGAGTGTATGATTTCCATTGTGATAGGATGTGTAGCCCCAAGTTATGGGCACGTGAAGAATCTTTTCATGTCTCCTGTTTGGAGTGAAGTAAATTTCATGTTACGGTATGAGTTTAGACTCAGGGAGACTAAGTGATTGTGCAATGTGTATGACGGTGGAAGGTATACAAAAATATTAATTGGAGGCAAAACAGATGGGTTATCTCATGCGGAATAATCTACATAGGTGTGTTCCTTATAATGTTGAGGAGAGAGTTTTTTTCTACTAACAGGGTGTATGTGTTGAGATTTGAATTTGACTCTAATTGAGAAAGTTGAGTTGATTGTCACGAGAATGAAGGTGATCTTAGTAGTGAAATTGAGGTATTTTATGGTTTGTGTTACCTAAGCTTGTGAAGAATTTTTGTTGAACTAGATGTAGTAATATGGCAATATTCTTGAGTTTGATGACCTGCGTGGCCTGGTTGAATTAGAGGAATTTAGTTCTGATAGCTTGATTAGGAGAAAATGGATTTCCAAGTGTTCTTGATAGTTTCTACCATGGTTTAAACCAGATATTTTCTACCGGTATGGGGAACGTGTTATGTATTGTGAGTTCCTGTATATTTCTTCATTATTGATGGGGTACGAAGGTTTTGGAGCGAGGTTCTGTTTAATGTAGGGTTTCCTACTGGTATTTGGTTGGTTTGAGTGGTTATGGTGATCGAGAATAGTGTTGCGAGTATACGAGTTGTGTAGTATGTTACGCGATTATATCTAGGGTTATTGTTATGGCTTGACACAATTTGTTCGGACTTATACAGTGTGTGTAAGTGAGATTCGGGCCTTGAAAAGAATTCTGGATGTTAGAAATTGGGCTCCAAAGATTTTTTGGATAAGGTTAAAGTAATATTTATTATTCACTACAATGGGTTTAATGTGTTTCGGAATAATTGATTCCAATTTTTTTTGTATGAATTATATGCCCTACCGGTATGAGGGTTCGTTATGTGCTATGAAAAAAAAATGTTTACCAAATTTATTGAGAACAAGAAAGAAAGGATATTGAAAACTGCAGTTGGCACAATGTGAAATATTTAAACCTGGCTGCAAGCCGCGGTGGAGGTTATGTAAGGACGAGCTCCTTGTGGTAAATATTTATGAGTTTAAAGTCTCCCTTTGTAAAGTTTAATTCGTATGATAATATTAAAAGGGAGTCATGCCAGTTAGGTCGATTTGATAATTCTTATATATTTTATGTTCATATTCAGCCATTTTCATGTTGTAAGCATGGAGTTTTAGCTTATGAGATGAGTTCCCAGGTAGCGTTAAACATGGAGTAAGTAATAATGAGGTCTTCATGCCTCACATTCTGTTGTCAGTATTGTGAAAATTTGAAATGAGGTGGTGGTTAATATGATATTTATTGATGATGATGGAATTATTTATGAACAATTATTAAGTCCAGAAATGTGGTTATGATCATACAAATGATAAGTTTCATGTCAAGATATCATTGTGATAATGTCGGGCTTGTAATACGGAGATTAGTGTTATTAATATACTTGTGTTACTTGTTGGGTTGAGGACATGTTCTTAGGAGTTGTTTTGGTATTACTCTGACAGGTGGATAGGCCCAATTACAAGGGAGACTCTGCCGAAATATTTGAAAAATCTGGGAGTTAGTCAAATTTTGGGGACTTAAGAAAGTTGAAATGTTGGAAGAATATCTAAGATCGATATGAAGTCGTTCGGTTCAATTGGTTGTGGATTGTGGGGTTTTGTCCCAGCTATGGTGGTAGTTCTTGCGTGTTATGAGAATAAATGACTTATTACGGGTCCAGGAAAGGCTATCAGCCTAGTTCAGTGCGAGCAGAATCGACCTGAAGTGGGTGAATGGATTTAAATAGGATTATGGGCTTCATGTGAGTCAGATGTGTTCATTTCAGTATAGCGCTCCTCAAGGAGGGGTTATGAAATATCATATATTTTTCTGTGTTCGTCAATTCATGTAATATTATGATTGTGCCATGTGTGCTGTGAAACGGCTTGATAAATTCCTATTCTCTAGGGAAAAGTCCATATTAGTTGTGTGAGTTGAGCAGTCCATTCCTGAGTCGTTTCCTTAGGTATCTTGTTCGCGTTATGGCCTATTGGCGCATTTTTGCATCATGTGAGACCGTTGGTCATTGTCTGTGGTGGTTGGTTGTCTGAGCAGCTCGTACTAGCCGAGGCAAGACTATTGTTATCGGGGACCATTGCAGTGGGATTATGTGAGGTATATTATTGGGCAGTTACCAGTATTTGGGTAGTAATGAGGTGATGATTTTAGTCAAAAAGGAGAGAATTAATATTGGGTTAACTCTGCAATTGGTTAAAAAATTTTGCACATCTCCTCCGTTATGGTTGTATCGTCAGCATTATAACAGAATATATAGGTATATCATCATATGCATTGGGAGCATCAGAGTCGTGGAATTTTGGCTATTAAGGTTCATGGAGTGTCATTGTGGTTAGATGGTAAATTATGCGATGTGTGCTGCTAATTCAACAAAGGTATGCAATCGTGTTCCGGTACCTCGTGTGGTAGTTGGTACAATGTTTATATACAGGGAACAGGTCTGGTAGAGAATTTTAGGTGTTGGAATTGGGTTCTGAGCTTATTGTATGGATAAAAGAGGATATCTTCAGATTTGATCAAACTAATGTGTCCATATGAGTTGTGGTAGCTCGGTTAGGTGCACGAGGTGTTAAATAGTGATTTCAGATAAATTAAGAGGAGTTCTTGGAACGTTCGAGGACGAACGTCTTTTTAAGTGGGGGAGAATGTAACGACCTGACCGGTCGTTTTGAGCTCTAGCGTGTCATTTAGCAATTGGAAGTCATGAACAGCTTCATTTCAGGTATATTGACTCGTGCGTATGGTCAGAGTTGATTTTCGGGAAATTCGGAGTCAAATTGGAAAGAAAATTTTCATTGCGGCAGCCTCAAGTTGAAGAAAATGGCTAAGATTGGAATTTTGAGTAAACGACCTTAAAATCAGGATTTAAAAGTTCCAGCAGATTCGTATGATGATTTCAGACTTGGGCGTATGTCCAGATTTGGTTTTGGATAACCCGTGAGCATTTCGGCGTATATTGTGGAAGTTAGTATTTTAGAAGAATTTCATAAATTTGGGTTGGAAAGCATTTCAGTGTTATAGATGTCCGTTTGGAATTCCGAGTCTCGGAATAGCTCAGTATGGTGATTCTGGAGTTGGGAGCGCGATCGGAAGTGAATTCGGATGTCCGGAGGTCACTTTGAAGTCATTTGGCTTAATATAGAAATTTGAAAGTTTTTGAGAAAATTCAACCGGAAGTGAAAATTTTGATATCGGGGTCGGAATGCGATTCTGAAAGTTGGGGCAAGTCTGTAATGTCGAATGTGACTTGTGTGCAAATTTTGAAGTCATCCCGGAATGATTTTGGTAAGGTTTGAGACACTTAGTCTCTTTTAAGAAAGCTTAAGTTGGAAAAGTCAACCGGATATTGACTTATGTGTTAGAGGGCTCAAAATGCAAATTTTATGGTTTGGATAGCTTCGTTAGGTGATTTGTGACTCAGGAGCATGATCGGAAGTATTTTTGGAGGTCCGGTGTAGAATTAGGCTTGAATTGGCGAAGTTAGTATTTTCGCGATTTTCGGTTGATAGGTGAGATTTTGATGCGAGAGTCGGAATGAGATTCCGAGAGTTTTTGTAGCTTCGTTAGGTGATTTTGGATATGTGTGCAAAATTTCAGGTCATTCGGACGTGGTTTGGTCGGGTTTTTGATAGAAAGTGTATTTCGGAAGTTTTTAAAAAATTAGGCTTGAATTCGATGAGTTTTAGGTAATTTAATGTTGTTTGAGGTGTTTTGATGATTAGAATAGGTTTGAATAATGTTATGAATTATGTCGGCATGTTTGGTCGGGGTCCCATGAGGCTCGGATAAGTTTTGGAAGAGTTTTTGGAAGATTTTTGCCGTTTGAGCATAAACATGTAATGATCCAAAAGTCCATTTTTTAGTTCTAGAGATCGAAATTTTATTTTGAGATTTCCAGAATTTAAATAATGAATTATAGGAGTGATCTGGAAAGTTTGGTATAATTTCATCAAGTCGCGATTGAGTTTTTGACACGAAACATGAGTTAACTATTTAATGAGAAAAAATGGGCATTGAACTTGGGAAATAAGATCTGAATTGAATTTAGATTGAAGGGTTGTGTTCGTATTATTATTTGTGACTCATAGGAACAAGAATTGTCTAATTCCAAGTTCGTATGACGGAGTTAGAGCCATTTTAGTGAAAAGAAAAGCTGCTGCAATTTCTTTGGCAGTTGCTGTATTTTTTTAGCAGCATGAATATTAACCACGTGCGTGAACAGTAACCATGCGCGTGAACAGTAACCGCGTGAGTGAACAGTAACCACGCGCATGAACAGTAACTGCATGTGTGGAACAGTACTTCCGAAAAATTCTGGGCAGAATGTATCCGCGAACTACTTCATTTCTTTCACCATTTTGGACATTTTGAGAGCTTTTGGACGGGGATTTAAGAGAGTTTCAACTAGGATCGATTGGAGGTAATTTTTATGAGTTAAATACATGATTTTATTGAAGAATCATCCTTGAAATTCATGAAAATATAGCCAAATTATAAGAAATTAGGGCTTGAGATTGAAATTCTAAATTTGGGATTTGAGGGGCCATTTGTGGTCCGATTTGAGAGATTTTTGTATGTATAGACTCGTGGCGAGATAACAAACCCGATGACATAAAAATTTCTGAGTTTCGAGACGTGGGCCCGGGGCTTGGGTTTTGTCAAATTCGGGAATTTTGATAATTTTCGATTTTATTCGATTGGGTATTGTCTCTTTAGTATAATGCAACATATTTGTTGTAATTTTGGGCAGATTCGTCGCGCGAGGAGGCCAATTCGAGAGGCAAGGGCATAGCGAGCTAGACTTTTGGTCGTCTAGAGGTGAGTAATGATTTTAAATGATGTCCTAAAGGTTTAAAACCCCGGATTTACACAACGTAGTGCTATGTTGAGATGAAACACGCGCTGTATGACGAGCGCAGGGTCACTTACTATTGGGGATTTACGACTTGGTCCATCCCGGTTGATACTTTACCGCGTATTTGATAAAAACTTGTTGTTTTTCACCATGATTTGGGCTTATTTCCATGCTTGGGCTTCGTGCCAACTATTTGAAATCCTTTGTGAATTTCCATCACTGTTTTCCTCACTAATTGAAATATTATTTGAACTCAGCCCAATTGAATTATACTGTTTCATGAACTCAGCTATACTTTTACTCAACTTGCGATTTAAATGATATTTGAACTGTTGTTTGAGTTGAGCGCTATTGTTTTACTAACGCCCGAGGGGCTTATGATTATTTTCTGGACTGATTGAGGCCGAGGGCCATATGTGAGGATACATTGAGTGATGTGAGGAGGTTTTTAGGCCTCGAGTGTTATGTGAGGAGGCTTCCAGGCCTCGAGTGTGATGTGAGAAGGATTAAAGCCTTATGTTGATGTGACAGGCTTTAAGGCCTTATGATAATATAGCGCTTGGGCTGTAGGAGCCCCTCCAGAGTCTGCACCCCCACAGTGAGTGCGGGTACCCAAGTGAGGTGGGAGTGAGCCCGAGAGGCTGATATTTTACTTTGTGAGTTGGGAGTGAGCCCGAGAGGCTGATATTGTACTTTGTGAGTTGGGAGTGAGCGAGAGGCTAATGTTGTACTATGTGAGTTGGGAGTGAGCCCGCGGGACTAATACTGTACTGAGAGTTTGATATTGAGCCTGAGGGGTAGGTTTTCTGATTTGATATTGAGCCCGAGGGGCAGGTTTTTGATTATTTCTTACTTGTTGAAATTATTGGTCTTAACTGTTTTAAAAGAGATTTATCCGATACTTCACGATTTTATTGTATAACTGATTTTATTGCTTGAGATAGCGTTATGTGTGCCTTTATGAGATTTCATGCTTTCAGTCATTATTTATTTTTATTACTCACTGGGTCGGAGTACTCACATTACTCCCTGCACTGTGTGTGCAGATTCAGGCATAGCAGATTTCCATACCTGAGAGCTGATCCTTCCAGTCCAGGTGGTGTTTCGGAGACTACGAGGTAGATGTTGTTGTTCGCAGCCCCCGTGACTCCTTTGTCTTATTATTTTTATGTTATTCGAATTATTGTATCGGATTTCGTATTTAGTAGACTTGTGTCAGGATTTCTTAGTTGCTCATGACTTGTGACACCCCGGTTAGGGCTATGTTGGGTTGGATTTTCGCATTTTACCTATACTTTCCGCTATTGGATATTATTAAACCATGTTTATACTATAATTGTATTAATTAAATTGTTTTAAAATGATGAATTGGGTTGACTGGCTAGCCTTGTCTTCACGAGAGGCGTCATCACGATCAGGTTCGAGAATTGGGTCGTAACAATCTGTCTTACATACTTAGCTAGTGTTTGTATATATATTTGATAGAAACTTGAAATATGGGTGTTTGAAAATGTGATGAAATTAATTTTTAAAAGTTAAAATTTTGTTTGATCATGCATTTCATTTGAAAAGAATTTGAGGTTTTGTGAGTAGAAAACTTCAAAAACTACTCTAGAGCAGTTTCTGAGATATAATTAAAATCTATAAGCAAATAGATATTTGAAAATAAAATTTGAGAAAAAAAATCCAAAATTTTATGGCCAAACGGAAGCTTAGATTTTTGAGACTTTACAACTATATGTTTCGTACTGTGTATGAGACTTGATTTCAAAGTTCTAAAAAATTAATTAAGTGTATAGTCTTACTAAGTTTTATCCTTTTCCTGCTTTATTAACTTCCTAATTTATTGAAGGGTTAGTTACAACTAAGTTTAGCGGTGACTGGTGATCCACTATATCGGGCACATCTGTACTATTTATATTTCAAAATAATTGTTTCATTTAATAACTAAATCCACATCCTACGGCATATTGCACAACAAATCTCTGCTTGTAGTTTAAACTTTAAACTGCAGAAAAGTTCTAAAAATATTACTCAACTTTCGTAAATGGTCTATCCATGCCATCCGTTAAACAAATGCTCATTTCATGCCACTGCCGTTACACATTTGGCTCATCCATGCTATTATTGTTTAACAGTCCAATTTTTATTTGGCTCATCCATGCCACTGTCGTTAGTCAATAATGGCATGGATGGGCCAAACATGTAACGGCAATGGCATGAAATGAGCATTTTTTTAACGGATGACATGGATAGACCATTTCTGAAAGTTGAGTGATATTTTTAGGCATTTTCCGTTTAAACTGACTAAAATCAGTTTTCTTTTTTATTTTGTAAAGAAGCCACTTGTTTTTAGGATAACGTTACTAGAACAAATATTATAAATATATTGTTTACCTCGAAAATACGAGTAACAATTAAATTTGATTTGTGATTTTAAAGATATGTGATTTAGTTCAATACCAATTAATAATCAAGAAATGTGAGGTATAAATGAAAGAAACAAGTGAATCAAACCAATGTTACTCAAGCAGTTTTGACCTCGAGCTTAATGACCTCGAGATGAACCAAGAACAATAAAGTAAGAACAGTAGAGAGAAAAGACAAGTCTGATGAGCACTGAACCAGAAAAGTAAAATAGTATATTCTTTGCCAATTATTAGATGATGTTACAAATGATTGGAGTATCCTTTATAAAATAGGGAAACCCTAAATAAGGTTCATTTCTATTTACAGTAAGGAATATTATTGGTACAGCTGTCTAACCGCCTAGTACGGAATCGTACCATTCTATTCCGGGTTTTCTGCCATGAGTTTGGGGACGTAGCAGGAATCTCGCCCATTCTGTTAGAAATTCATAACGGCAATATTTCAGGGTCGAGTGCACTCGGCTTCGGTGTTCATCGTACCTCAATCTTCGAGACTTGCACTTTATCTTCGAGCTCGAGTCTAGTCCCTCGGGCTAGAACTCGATCTTACCTGAACTCGGGCTTAAGGAAATACCTCAAGCCAGGGAAAATCAGGCATCCCCGATTTCAATCGTATACAGATAGTCCCCGCGTTTCATAGAATAGGATGATAAGAAGCGACTTGAACCTCGATCTCCTGGAATCTCTGATGATGATGTTGTTCCATGATGTAGGCATTCGAAATGACCTAAATGTCCCTTCGGTTCGCTTCTCCAAAACATTAAATGCATGCCAGTGATGGTCAACCACTAGGGTCGCCAAACCGTCACCCCTTATCTATAAATATGTTCTTTCTTTGAACTAAAAAATTTACCTCTTCATTGTATTTACTCTGCTCACTCTTTCCTCTTCATCTTCTTCCCTTCTAACAACTTTTACTCCAGTCACCGGAAAAATTCGAGCTCCCGTAAAACACCACACTCTGCTACCGCATATATTCCTAGTTTTAAACCTATGGCTAAAACTTTCAAAATAATCCCCCAAAAAGAGAAGGCCCTGAGGCTCATCTATAGCCAAAAGGAGGGGGAGCTTAAGGACCTTCAGGCTTAATTGGCCAAAGCTCGGGAAAACGAGACCGAGCTACATGAGCTGGTAACTGTGATTTTAATAGAGTATGGTCTTCTTGGCCTTACTTCAGAGGCTAACACTTTGATGTCTCAGCTGCACAAAATGTTGGAGATGATTGGGCAGCTCCAGGGCGAGGTTCATCAAGTTAAGACTGACTGCCATCGATGGAAAGAGAACACGGATCGGCTTGTTGCCGATAAGGAAGCCGTTACAGCCACCCTGACCTTGGCAGAAACTTAACTCCGAGGCATTAAAGTGAAGAGTCTGTCCTAGTCCAAGAAAATTGAGGAGTTATAGGCAGAGCTTGCTAGAGGTCGGCCGAAGCTTCACAGTCCAAGGTTGAAGTTGAGAAGACGAAGGCTATGGAAGATAAGACCATCCCGTATACTTAAGGGATGCCGAGACTATTCAAGCAGAGCTGAGGAAGGCCTCCGACCGGGAAAACGGAGTAATGATTTTTCCAAGTGCCAAGCATGGAGGGAGACTCTCAAAGAAATCCACGCCCGAGAATTTGACCATACTGAAGAAATAGCCCAAGCAAAGGCATTGGAAACCGATGTCAGGTTTCTTGTTTCTTCTGATGATAAAGATGTTCTAAGTGTCTCCGAGGGTGGGGAAGGTGAAGAAGGTGTCCCCGAGGAAGAGGAGGTTCCTGAAGATAGAGCTGCCAAGAGTGCAGTTCCTAAGGATGTTGCTTCCGGGGATGTAACCCCGAAATAGATTTGGTTCTCTTTTTCTTTTTTGTGTAAGGGCTCCTCGTGGGCATTGTAAATATACTTTTTAAAATGTCTCTTATGATAATAAAGAACCCCTTTTATTTATCTTCAATTTGTGTTGAATTCTGTTTCGTTGTATAACTCTAATGATCAGTCCGAATACTAGACTTCAGAACATAATAAACCCTTAGGTTTTTTATTGATCAACATAATACCTCTTAAGGTTTTAGTTAATCCTCGAGCTAAGATTAAATTAATTTGGCGTGAGCTCAGGATAATGGGATTGTTGAGTGCGAGTTGAGTGAGAACGAGGTCTCGAACCCTATATGTTTTATCCCTTAGGCTCTTTTAAGTTGGCCCTTAGTGTCACGCCCTAAACTCGAGGGACATGACCGGTGCTCGACCGGGTAGCCCCAATCAAGCGGACCTGGGTGCCTTTCCTAACCCACGTGTTACCCCTGTATTTTTTTTTTCATTACTTATTAACCAAAGATTAACCATTTCATAATTGAAATCACACTTTTTCAAAACATACACAACATGCTTAATTTCTTTAACAAGTTTACAACTTACAATGCCCGACCTATAATTACATAAGTCCATAACCCATATTTA
>MU735974.1:56035-76861 GCA_026770625.1 Nicotiana glauca
TAATGCATAAAAATCCCTCTTTCTATTATAATCTAAAAATCAAGGGAAAAAGGGTTAGGGATTTTTACCTGTAGAAATGTAGATGAAGACACTAGCTTTAGAAGTTTTTGGACCAAGCAATTTGAGAAACGATTTTTTTGAAGAAGATGAACTTTTCCCTCAAGAATCTCTCCTCCCTCTCTCTTATTTTGTTCAGAGAATGTGTAAAAATGAGGGGTTAGGGCGTTATATTAGAAGGGGGTCGGGTTTTAAAATTAGAAAATAGAAGCCCGGGGTAAAATATGCGGTCGCATCTGCAATCGCAGAGTAAACATGCGGTCCGCATAATGGACCGCAGAATTGCTCCTCAAAAACCACATGTTCTGACACGGTTTGCGACAAGAATGCGGTCCGCATTCATGTTCTGCAATCGCATAATGCGCCGCAGAATTGACCGCATTTTAACTTCAATTTTTGACAAATCTTCTGTTACACTCTGCGGTAGGAATGCGGTCCGCATAGCTGATCTGCGACTGCATTCTTGACTGCAGAAATGACAATTTCTGGAAAAATTTATTCTTTTGATTTTTAAAGCTTAGATCACCACCGAGGGTCCGAACCGCGGCGAGCTTACACATTCCTAACACAGTATTCGGACCTTGACACTATGAGCTACTAGGTTTTAAGCACAAAATTTTACGGGGCCTTACACTTAGGCTCTTATATATCATCCCTTAGGCTCTTTAAGTTTGGCCAATTCGGCCACTAAAGCTGCTATAATTATTTCCTCTTTTTGGCTAAAAGATTTAGTGAAACTTTATCTATTCCTTAGCATGTGTTTTTTGGACCCATTGGGTTTTTCGAAGGTTCGACGGATCGGAACCTTATTGTTAATTTGTTTGTGTGAACATAATTGAATACCTCTTGAGGTTTTTTTGATCGCTGATGTCATCGAAGCCTCTAAATTATTCGAGGGTTGATTTTATCGAAGCCTTTTATCTTTGTGTTTGCCGAGGGTAGCCTGATTTAATCGGGTTTTTTCAAAGTGTTTGAAGGCCTTTAAGCTATAGCGGAAGTCGGACATCTCCGAGCCGCATTATTTCTGCCATGGCCTTTTTATATGATCGTAGTCTTTAATATGGCCGTAGCCTTCGGGTATGTCTCTTGGACTTGTTTTCCAATTAACCTTTCAACTTGTTCGAAAGGTTAGTCCCCGAGTACGTTGGACTTGGTCTTTGTATCGAGGAGATGCCTCTTTAAGGTCTTATGAGTCCGAGTTTATGATGACTCAGATATGCTAACTATCGATGATAGTCCTCGAGTATCTTTGGGTTGCATTCATGCTCTGGATCTTGAGTTGTTTCCCGTAGGATTATAAGTGTAGAGCTCGTATAGTAGTTGACTTCTTTGAGACACAAAGTGTTTCTGATATAAACAGAATGCTTCTTCAAATAATTGATACATATGTATATATTTGTCATCAGGGCTCGACTATTCTCTATGCACACGGTTCATCTATCTGTTTGGCCAATTACAAAGTTTCCCTATCGAGGCTTAGGTGTGAAGTATTTTCCTCAAAAATATGACCTCCGAGGGTAATTCCCTCCAGTATTCGAGGTTGATTGAAAAGAAGCCTTGGATACTTTTGAGTTCTCCTTAGGTAGCATATAGTTGTTGCCTCGTTAAAAACCTTGCCGGTAAAACCATTTGGGACAAAATCCGACCTAAGGGAAAAACAGTGCAACATATGCTTTAAAACCTAAGGCCTTCGTGTAAAAAGGTGCCTTCGATATCTTCGATCAAACACCTGCAATGAGTTAGTTTTGAATTCAGATGGATAATGAAGATACATTCATGCCTTAACAATAGTATCATTTGAGTAACGATATGTTCCAATTGTTCGGCAATTGTTCACCTTTCATTGTGCTAATTTGTAAGATCCTTTACCGATAACTCTAAGAACTCGGTACGGTCCTTCCCAATTCGGTCCCAGTTTCCTTTCATTCGGGTCTCGAGTATTGAGGGTGACTTTTCGTAGAACTAAGTCCCTGATTCCGAAGTGTCAAAGGTTGGTCCTTCTATTGTAGTATCTTTCGATACTTTGCTTTTGTGCGGCCATCCAAAAAAGTGCTACTTCTCATTTTTCATTTAATAGCTCGAGTCTAGTATTCATAGCCTCGTGATTTGACTCCTCCGATGCATGTCAAAACCTGGTGCTAGGTTCTCCGACCTCGACAGGGATGACGGCCTCAGAGCCATATACTAAAGAGAATGGAGTAGCCCCTATGCTACACTTTGATGTTGTTCGATATGCCCAAAGGACCTCGGGTACAACTTCTCTCCATTTCCCCTTTGTATCATCCAACCTTTTCTTCAGGTTTTAAATGATAGTTTTGTTTGTTGACTCAGCCTTTCCATTTCCACTTGGATGGTATGGTGTTGATAAGATCCTCTTTATTTTATGTTCTTCGAGGAACTCCGTCACCTTGCTGCCGATGAATTGTTTTCCATTTTCACATACAATCTCGGTAGGTATACTGAACTGGCATATGATGTGGTCCTAGATGAAGTCAATAACTTCTTTTTCTCTTACCTTTTCGAAGACTTGTGTTTCCACCCATTTAGAAAAATAATCAGTCATAAACATAATAAATTTACCTTTACCTGGGGCCACTGGTAGAGGGCTGACTATGTCCATTCCTCATTTCATGAAAGGCCAC
Source organism: Nicotiana glauca (assembly GCA_026770625.1). Taxonomy (NCBI): domain Eukaryota; kingdom Viridiplantae; phylum Streptophyta; class Magnoliopsida; order Solanales; family Solanaceae; genus Nicotiana; species Nicotiana glauca. The sequence goes on from MU735974.1 coordinate 58,735, forward strand.
GGGGATAGGAATGAGTGGAGTTCTACTCCGGGCTGATGGATCATTTGTGCAAACCATTGGCACTTATCACATATTTTGACAAATTCCTTAGTATTTTTTTCCATGTTGTCCCTGTAATATCCTGCTCTAATAACTTTGCGAACCAAAGATTCGGCGCCGGAGTGGTTCCCACAAGTACCATTGTGGATTTCTCATAGAACATAATCGGTGTCCTCTGGCCCTAAACATACCGCCAATAGCCCGTCGAACATTCTCCTGTAACTTATTCCATATTCATCTAACACAAACCTAGCAGCCTTTGTTCGTAAGGCCTTCGATTCTTTATGGTCCGATGGAAGTTTTCCATTTTTCAGACAATCAATATATTCATTCCCCCAGTCCCAAGTCAAACTCATTGAATTTATTTCGTCATGATCCTCTTCAATCACAGACCTCGATAACTAGACGACAATCCCCGGGACGATATCATCTTCCTCGATCGAGGATCTCAGATTAGCAAGTGCATCGACCTCGCTATTTTGTTCTTGAGGCATATGATCTAGAGTCCATTCCTTGAAATGGTGCAAAGTTACCTGTAGCTTATGCAAGTAGAGTTGCATTCTTTCCTCTTGAACTTCAAAGCTTTTATTTACTTGGTTTACCACCAACAGTGAATCGCACTTGGCTTCAATGACTTCTGTTCCCAAGCTTTTAGCTAGTTCAAGACCTGCAATCATGGCATCATACTCGGCCTCATTATTAATCAACCTAGAAATTTTTATAGATTGTCTAATTATACCACCCGTAGGTGGTTTTAAGGCAATGCCAAGCCCGGGCCCTTTCACATTAGAGGTACCGTCCGTGAAAAGGGTGCATACCCCCGATTATGTACCCAATATTATTAGGAGTTCTTTCTCCATTTCGGGTATAAGGGTCGGCGTGAAGTCAATCACGAAGTTAGATAGGATTTGTGACTTGATAGTCATTCGGGTTTGATACTCGATATCGTACCCACGTAGTTCAACGGCCCATTTGGCTAACCGGCTCGATAGCTCAGGCTTATGCAAAACGCTTCAGGGGGGAGTAAGTTGTTAATACACATATGGAATGACACTGAAAATACAATTTTAGCTTCCTAGATGAGCTTATCAATGCAAGTGCTAATTTTTCTAAGTGAGGGTATCTAGTTTCAGCATCTCTTAAAGTTCGGCTCACATAATAAACAGGGAATTGTGTGCTTTGCTCTTCTCGAACTAGTACACCACTTACCGCTATCTCAGACACTGTCAAGTATAGGTACAGTTTCTCATCTAACTTTGGGGTGTGAAGCAATGGCGGGCTCAATAGATATTTCTTTAATTCTTCTCAGGCTTGCTGACATTCCGGGGTCCATGCAAAATCCTTTTTCTTTTTGAGAAAATAAAAGAACCGATGACTCCGATCTGATGACCTCGAAATAAATTGAACCAGGGCAGCAATTCGTCCCGCTATCCTTTGCACGGCCTTCACACTATCCCCGACCGTGATATCCTCAATGGCCTTAATCTTATCCGGATTAATTTTGATACCCCGACACCATGAAGCCAAGGAACTTACCCCGGCCAACTCCGAAGGAACATTTCTCCAGGTTAAGCTTCATGTTGTACTTTCTCAAAATTTTGAATGTTTCCTACAAATGAGTCAAATGGTCCTCTGCGCACAGGGACTTAACCAACATATCATCAATGTAAACTTCTGTTGTTTTACCTATTTGTTCTTCGAATATTTTGTTGACTAGGCATTGATATGTAGCTCCCGCATTTTTTAGCACGAAAGGTATTACATTGTAACAATAAGTTCCAAATTTTGGTAATAAACAAAATCTTTTCCTTGTCTATCGGGTTCGTTTAAATTTGATTGTACCCGGAGTAGGCGTCGAGAAAAGTTAGGATCTCATGGTCGGTCGGGACATAGATCATACGATCGATGTTGGTTTCACGACCCTGGTTCGGCCTCCGTGAACTATCGTGATGGCACCTAGTCCCTACGACTAGGTAAGGCTAAAAATGCAGAAAAATAAACAAATTTGCGAAAGAAAAGAGATAAATCTGAAATATTGAAATAAACAACGTTTAATAGTGACGCTCGACATACACAAATAACAACTTTCAAACACTAACCCTTTCCCAAAACCCGGAATCTCGCGATCACAAGCCTTTGAATGTCTAACAATATCTAACTCCAGAATATCTAACAAGAAGGAAAAATACAGAAGGGCTAAAACTTAAAGCAAGAGTAGAAAGGGACTCTTCGGTCTTTGGACGTGGCAGATATACCTTGCAGTCTCTACAATGCCTCGCCTCGAGCGTAATGAGTCTGAGTTGTAGTACCTTGATTTGCACATGAAAAACATGCGCAGGAAGGGCATGAGTACACCACAGTGGTACTCAGTAAGTGCCAAGCCTAACCTCGGTCGGGTAGTGACGAGAAAGGTCAGGGCCCTACTGAGGTTAAATAAAAATATAAAGTTCGACATTATAGATCAGAATAGTATAAATAAGTGCAGCAGTAAAAGTATCACAGGATATAAAGATAACAACAACTGATACAGAGGCAAAAACAATCACAAGGGTAATAATCGGGATCTCTCAGTATCCCGAGGATCTCCTAGTATTCTCAATATATATACCAGGGATCTCTTGGTATCCCGGGGATCTTTTGGTATCCTCAAAATATGCCAGGGATCTCTTGGTATTCCAAGCATCACTTGGTATCCTCAATATATGTGTCAGGGATCTCTCGGTATACCGCACCTCAGCTCGATCATAAATACGTACAGGGGATCTCCCGGGATGCCTTCCCATAGTCCCAAAGTAAAGCACACAATAATAACAAAAGGAATACTCAATGAAGCTCAACTTCATACCAAGGTAAAACAGGAAATTCTAACCTAGCATGCTTCACGTAATAGAATTAAGGCAGTTAAAGCAAACAGAGCAATCTAGTCAATTAGACATGCTTTTCTAGGCTCAAAGCATGCTTAAATTCCAAGTAGCATAAGCAAGAAAAGAAAACACAATTTAAGGCTATTTTAATGAAAAATAGGATTTTCAACAATTTGCACAAGTACGCACTCGTCACCTCACATACAAGGCATTTCAACTATCACAATATCGATCCTAAAGGGAATGTCCCCTACACAAGGTTAGACAAGCCACTTACCTTAAACCGGCTCAATAATCAACTCGAAACCACGTACTTCCCATGAGTATTCGACTCCAAATGGCCCAAATCTATTCAATTTAGTTTCATAATGTAAATAATACTTCAAGTAACTAATTCTACAAATAAACTCTAAGCTAATATGCAAAATTAGGTGAAATGACCAAAATGCCCTTCGGGCCAACGTCTCGAAATTGGATAAAATCTACATTTTCAAACCCTTGTACTCTCACGAGTTCATTTATATCAAAATTATCCCAATCCGGCATCAAAATCGTGACCCAAATTCAATTGTTAGGTCTAAGAACTTTTCCTACTTTTCTTCAATTTTCCACCCCAAATTCGAATTTAAAGGATGAATTTAAACATAAATTGGTGGAAAACAATCAAAAACGAGTAAGAATCACTACCCAAAACACCAGGTGAAAATCTCTCTCAAAATCGCCAATCCCTACCTCCCAAATCAATTTTTCCAAGTTTTTGAACAAACCCTCGATTTTGTCCCCTTTTTCTGCCTAGTTATTCTGCTTATGCGGCCCTAACCCCCTTTTCGGTCCCGCTTTTGTGAGGACCTCATCCAATCTGCAACTTTCACTTAAAGCACAGCTTTCGCACCTGCGTTTCACCCTTCGCAGGTGCGGGGCCGCTTCTGCGATGGATCTTCCGCTTCTACGGTCCCTGCTGGCTTCCCTAATTCCGCTTCTACGGTTGATATGTCGCTTCTGCGGCTCCTCACCTACGGGACCCAAACTGCAGGTGCGGTTATCACAGGTACCAGCAGCTAAGCTGCAACTCCAAAGTCCAAAAATCCTTCCATTAACCATCCAAAATCATACCGAGGCCCCCGAGACCTCAACTAAAAACACAAACAAGTCTAATACCACTTCCCACATTTATACCCATCCTTAAAACACCTAAAACAATATCGAAACACCAATTTAATATCGAATTCAAGCCTAAGAACTTCAAAAGGTCAAAATTTACGCTTTCGATCAAAAAGTCTAGCAAACCTCGTCTGAATGACCTGAAATTTTGCACACACGTCACACTCAACATTACGGAGCGACTCCAACTTCCGGAATTCTATTCCAACCCTCGGATCAAAATATCACTATCGAACCAGAAACTTTAAAAATCCATCTTTCGGAATTTCAAGCCTAAATTAGCTACGGACCTCCAAAACATAATCTGATCGTGCCTCTAAGCCCGAAATCACCCAACAGAGCTAACAGAACCATCAAAATTCCATTACGAGGCCGTCTTTACTCTGTTCCGACTACGGTCAAATTTTCAACACTTAAGCTCTCATTTAGGAACTAAATGTCCCAAAACTCTTCAGAACTCAAAATTGAACTTCTCGACAACTCAAAATAGCAGAATAAATACGGAGAAAACAGTTAATAAGGGATCGGGGCGTAAATTCTAAAAACGACCGGCTAGGTCATTACATCCTCCCACACTTAAACATTCGTTCATCCACAAACGAGCATAAAGACATACTTCAAGTAGTAAAAATATGAGGATACCGGCTGCGCATATCCTGCTCGCTCTCCCAGGTCGCCTCCTCGACCGGCAGACCCCACCAATAAACCTTTACTGATGCGATATTCTTTGACCTCAGCTTCCTACCTGCCTGTCCAATATTGCCACTGGCTCCTCAACATAAGATAGATCCTTGTCCAACTGGACTAAACTGAAATCCAACACATGTAACGGATCACCGTGATACCTCCGAAGCATCGAGACATGAAATATCGAATAAACTCCTGCCAAGTTGGGAGGTAAGGAAAGCTCGTAAGCAACATCCCCAACACGCCTCAAAATCTCAAAAGGGCCAATAAACCTCGGACTCGACTTCCCTTTCTTCCCAAATCTCATAACACCCTTCACAGGTGAAACTCGAAGCAGAACCCCTCTCCAACCATGTAGGAAACATCACGAACCTTCCGGTCCGCATAACTCTTCTATCTGGATTGTGCTGTACGGAGTCTATCCTGAATTACCTTAACCTTCTCCAAGGCATCCTGTACCAAGTCTGTGCCCAATAATCTAGCCTTACCCGACTCAAACCAACCCACTAGAAATCTATACCACCTGCCATATAAAGCCTCGTATGGTGCTATCAGAATACTGGACTGGTAGTTGTTGTTGTAGGGAAACTCTGCCATGGTAAGAACTGCTCCCAAGACCCTTCAAATTAAATCACACACACATGGAGCATATCCTCAAGAATCTGAATAGTGCACTCAGATTGTCCATCTATTTAAGGGTGAAATGTGGTGCTCCACTCCACCCGAGTACCTAACTCATGTTTTACGGCTCTCTATAACCGCGATGTGAACTGAGTACCTCTGTCTAAAATGATGGAAACTAGAATACCATGCAGATAGACAATCTCCCAGATATAAATCTCTGCCAACCACTCCGAAGAATAGGTAGTACACACAGGAATGAAATGCGCGGACTTGGTCAGCTGATACACAATAACCCAAATGGCATCGAACTTCCTCAAAGTCCATGGGAGCCCAGATTCAAAGTCCATGGTGATCCGCTCCCACTTCCACTCTGGAATCTCTATCTGCTGAAGCAATCCACCCGGCCTCTAGTGCTCATACTTCACCAACGGAAAATTAAAGCACCGAGCTACAAACCCGACTATCTATTTCTTCATCCACCTCCAACAGTAGTGTTATCTCAAATCCTTATACATCTTCACGGCACCCGGATGAATGGAATACCGCAAACTATGGGCCTCCTCTAGAATCAACTCCCGAAGCCCATCGATATTGGGTACAAAAACTCAACCATGCATCCTCAATACTCTATCATCACTGATAATCACATCTCGAGCATCGCCATACAACTCCTTGTCCTTGAGGATAGTCAAATGAGGATCATCAAACTCACACTCCCGGATACGATCGAAAAAGGAAGATCGAGAGACAACACAAGCTAGAACCCGATTGGGCTCCGAAAGATCCAATCTCACAAAATGGTTGGCTAAGGCCTGAACATCCATCGCCATAGGCCTCTCCGTTGCTGGTAAATAAGCCAAACTCCCCAAACTCTCTGCCTGATAGCTCAAAGCATCGGCCACCACATTAGCCTTGCCCGGGTGATACAAGATAGTGATATCATAATCCTTCAGCAGCTCTAGCCATCTCCTCTGACGCAAATTAAGGTCATTCTGCTTGAACAGATGCTCCAAACTCCGGTGATCAGTATAAATCTCACAAGGAAAACCGTACAAGTAATGACGCCAGATCTTCAAGGCGTGAACAATGGCAGCTAACTCAAGATCATGGACAGGATAATTCTTTTCATGTATCTTCAACTGTCTAGATGTGTAGGCAATCACCCTACCATCCTGCATCAATAAAGACAATCACAAATGAGTCAAGATATGGACGGAAAACACTGTGCATCAGATGCATGAACGTTGTTGGGGTATTAGTCAGTCCAAATAACGTAACAAGGCACTCGTAATGACCATACCGAGCCCTAAAGGCAGTCTTCGGGATATCTGGCTCCCGAATCTTCAACTGATGATAGCCTGAACACAAGTCAATCTTGGAAAATATACAAGCACCCTGTAACTGATCAAACAGCTCATCAATACGAGGCAAAGGATAATGGTTCTTCACTGTCACCTTGTTCAATTGGCGATAATCAATACACATACACATAGAACCACCTTTCTTCTTCACAAATAAGACAGGAGCACCCCAAGGTGATGCACTAGGCTGAATGAACCCTTATCAAGTAATTCCTACAACTGTTCCATCAACTCCTTCAACTCAGGAGGAGCCATACGGTATGGAGAAATAAATATGGGCTGAGTGCCCGATAATAGATCAATGCCAAAATCAATATCTCTATAAAGAGGCATGCCCAGAAGATCAGCTGGAAACAAACTAGAGAAATCTCGTACTACTAGGACTGAATCAACAGAAGGAGTATCCATACTGATATCTCTCACATAAGCTAGATACACATCACACCATTTATCAACCATACACTGAGCCTTAAGGACAAAAATAACTCTACTGGGAGTGTGACCTAAAGCACCCCTCCACTCAACACGCGGTACACCCGGCATAGCCAGTGTCACAATTTTGGCGTGACAATCACGAATAGCATAATGGGGTGACAACCAGTCGATGCCCAAGATAATATCAAAATCAACCATGCTAAGCAATAATAAATTGGCTCTGGTCTCAAAACCACTAAGAGCAACCAAACATGACCGATAAATGCGGTCCAAAACAAGAGAATCTCCCACAGGAGTAGAAACATAAACATGAGAAATCAAAGAATCCCGAGATACACCCAAATGCGAAGTAAAATAAGAAGACACATAAGAATAAATAGAGCCTGGATCAAATAGAACTGATGCATCGTTGTGATAGAGCAAGATAGTACCTGTGATGACAGAATCAGAGGTGATAACCTCAATACGGGCAGGAAGAGCATAGTATCTGGCCTGGCCTTCCCCTCAAGGGCAACCTCTACCTCCCCAACCTGCACCTCTAGATGGCTAGGCAGGTGGGGTAGCAACTGGTATAGTGATCATAGCCTGAGAACTCTGCGGGGTGCGCTGTAGCTAAGAAGTTTGTGGAGGTGCAGCCTTCCCAAGCCTAGGGAAATCCCTCACACATGACGGGTGTCACCACACTCAAAATAGGCTCTAGGAGGATGTGGCGGCTGTGACTAACTCGGGCCAGGTCTACAAGGCTGGTCACTAGAAGCACCAGACGCAGGAGGCACACTCGATACCGGAGGTTCATAATAAGGCTCTTGAGGTCTGGAGGTGATGGAATACCAGTGGCTGCTAGAAGAGCTGAATAAACCGGGCCACTTCAATATCCCCTATAATGACGACCTGTAGCTGAGGCACGAGCAATTTTAAATAAATCATGTTTTCGGAACTTTTGTAGAAAACTAATGATAGAGATCATTTGGAAGTTGATGTTCTAGAATTCTGCAATTTTAAACGTGATTTTTGGTGTTCAGAATAGTGAGAACCAGTCGGATCTATGTCCGGGTCTGAAACAGGGTCAAAATGACCCGCTAAAGGTGAAGACGACCTTTAAAGTGTTTGGTTTTGGTGATGTATAATTGCTCTAGTTTTGAGTTTTGCTTTTAGTTCTGTGATGACTGTTTACCAGAAAATAGGAATTTCTGTGAAAACTAATATTTTAGAAGAACTCGAATTACTGATAATCAAGAAACCTAGATTTAAATAATTAGACTTGCAATAAGAAAGCAATAAGAATCCATAAAAGTAAATGTATTTCAATAGTAGTTCGAATTTATCCCTACAAGTGATATTTTCTATCCTTTTATAGGGGATTTCTTCATATAAAGCCTACTCTCATTAATGATTGAGCATTAATGACAAATGATATCATTAATGTAACGTTACAATAGGTAATCGTAACTGTTGCGTGAAGATTATGTAACGTATGGCTCATTGATGGAAGATCTTGGAATCTGCCTTGGTTCATTCTGACTGTGTCTCTTCAACTCCTCAATCAGACTGAGGTTCCCGCATCTAATTATCTCGTGGATATGCTATTATGTTGCTCTTTGTTTTGTACCTCTTTGTAAATTTTTGACCAGCTATCATATTTCTATTGCTCCACATGGATTGCCTTGTCATCAGAAATATTACACTTGTAAATTCTACTTTCTTACCAATACATATAGTCCCCCAGTTACCATTTATTTATCGATTATATATTTGGTAAGTGGATACTCATTTATGGAGGGCATTGATTGCTTCCACTTCACTCGTACCATTGCTTCGTCTTTGAATGTATACGTTGCTTGTCACTTCCATTTAATGCTTGCACCACGTGACATTCTCAAATTGGCTCTGCAATTATTCAGTGCCTTTTAGGGCTTTTTGCAGCTACATTAGTCACGAAGTGACAGTTTCAATTATGACTTTTACATCACTACTTTTTCTATTTTTTTTCTCTTTTGACAGTCGCCTCTGAGTATAAATACCCCTTTTTCTTTCCGAAAAACGTCTAACTCTCCTTCAGTGTTTGTAAATACTTCTTAGTCATAAATATGTCTTCTTCGAGCCAGCAAACCAAAAACGTTATCATTGTAGATGAACTATCTCCTTCTCCTACTCCAATCCGGAATAGGAGGGATGGTAGGCTAAGAAGTTTAAGTTCTACACCTTCCAAGGGTTCTTCTTCTTCTCGTAATATTACTCTTCCAACATATTTTAAGCCTAGTGTTTCTTTGTCTTCTTCGAGGACTAGGGCTTCTAGATCTTGTTCTATGAGTAGGGAACCTAACAAACCACTTCGTTAGCCAAGAATTGATGAAATTGTCCCTGCCGAGTTTTCTTTTATAAAGGATAGTGAGGACATTAGTAAGCTGCTTTCTTCCATGTCATCACATGATTGTGATGAACTTTATTGGAAATCCGATTTTCCAATCGTAGTTCCTAATGACAATCAGAGAATAACCTCTTATAGAACTGGGTATTCTTTTGTGTACATGTGACGACCCGGTCGGTAGTCTCATGGGTTACCGCTCTGTTTTCCCCATTTCTTCTTCTATTTGCTTTATTTATTGGTTCTATAGATGATCTCATTTGTTGACTCGGGTTCGGAAAGGTTATGAGAATGTTTGAAACACTTAGTCTCTTTTACGAAAGCTTAAGTTGGAAAAATTCAACTACATGTTGACTGATGTGTTAGAGGGCTCGGATGCGAGTTCTGATCATTCATATAGTTTCAGGAGATGATTTAGGACTTAGGAGTGTGATCATAATTTGTTTTGGAGGCCTAGAGTAGAATTAGGCTTGAATTGGCAAAATTGTGTTTTTGGCATTTTTCGGTTGATAGGTGAGATTTTGATATACATGTTGGAATGGAATTCTGAAAGTTGCAGTAGCTTCGTTATGTCATTTGGTATGTGTGTGCAAAATTTCAGGTCATTCGGACGTGGTTTGGTATACTTTTTGAGCGGAATGCGGAGGATTTTAGAACCTTAGGCTTGAATTCGATGTGTTTTGGTGGTTTTGATGTTGTTTGGGGTTATTTGAAGATTGGTATAAGTTTGAATAAGGTTATGGGATATTTTAATATTTTTGGTTGAGGTTTCGGGGGCCTCGGGGTGATTTCAGATGGTTGACGGACAGCTTGGAATTTTGATGAAGCTGTAGATTTTTCTGCTTCTGGTATTTCCTCACCTGTGGATTTGGGGACCGCAGGTATGACGCGAGAGATGCGTAACATGGGCCGCAGAAGCGGCCAGAGGTGTGTTTGGCAGAGACTGCAAAAGCGTGTATTTGACCGCACCTGCGATGGCGCAGGTGCGGATGGGTCATCATAGATGCAGAAAGGCAAACTTAAGTGAGGACCGCAAATCCGGTGGTCATGACCGCGGATGCGATACCGCAAAAGTGGGAATTCATCCGCAGACACGGAATCCCTGGACCAGAACATATAAGTTATTTCCTTCGCGATTGTCAGAGGGTTTCTTCACTTTTAAACACGAATTTGAGAGCTTTGGGTGATTTTGAAGAGAGAATTCAAGGGAAACTCATTGAGGTAAGAATTTTGGACCTAAAGTAGGGAGACGTGGGCCCTGGGGTCGGGTTTTGGTAATTTTGTGATTTGTGATATTTTTTTATTATTTTCAAGTGGTCTTCATCCCTTTAGAATTATTTAATGGTTAAGTTCTGATTTTGGTAGATTCAGAGCATCAGGAGGCCAATTTGAGGGGCAAAGGCATTGCGAGTTAGATTTCGGGGCGGATTAAGGTGAGAAGTGATTTTAAATGTTGTCCTGAAGGTATGAAACCCCGGATTACACAGCGTTCGACTATGTTGAGGTGACACACACACTAGATGACGAGCGTAGGGTCGTGCAGCATTGGGGATTGTCCATCCTGAATGACTATTTTACTGTTTATTTAGTAGCTAATTGTTTGATATTATTATATTGTGGGCTAAATGCCATATTTGGACTTGTGCCAATTGTTGGACCCTCAGGGGATATTTACTGATATTTTCCTCACTATTTGATTTCACATTTGTGCTCAATAATGCCATATTTTACTGGTTTCAAAACTCAGCTATGTTATTATATTTTAAACACCTTAAATGATATTTTTAAAAGATATTTTGTGCTGAGCTTCATGTTTACTATTGCCCGAGGGGCTTATGAGATTTTGACTGAGTAAGGATGAGGGCCTGTGTTGTGAGGATATTATTGGGTCAGCCTGCACGCCGCTTCAGTGATATACTGATTGTGAAAATGAGGCCAATAGCTTGAGATTGTACACCACGAGGTGGCTTGTGATTGATATGAGACCGAGAGCCTATTTATGATGCCACGAGATGGCTTGATATTGCGTTTGGGCCAAAAGGGACCCCTCCCAGAGTTTGTACACCCCTAGTGAGCATGGGTACCTATTGAGATATGAGATATAGCCCGAGGGGTTGGTATTGTTCTGTGATATTGCCCTCGTGGATGATTCTGATGTTATTGTGCCTTAGGTGCAGTTCTTATGTGTTTATCATTTCTAGTCGTGTTTCCTATATATTGTTTGACTGCTTAAAAGGTGTTTTATGAGATTTCACTGTTAATTGTGTTTACTGATTTTTGTTATGCCTCTTATAGCTTAATATTGTGTTTAACGTGATTTTATATTGCTCAGTCTTCATTTATTTTTAATACTCACTAAGATGGAGTACTCACTTTACTCCATGCACCCTTGTGTGCAGATTCGGGCGATACAGGTCCTGCTACTAAGGGATGATAGTTCCAGCAAATCTTTGGAGATTTACTAGGTAGTTGCTTGGCGATTCGCAGCCCAGTTCACTCTCCCTCTACCTTATTTTCTTTCTAATTCAGTTATGTAGTAGTGGAGTAGACTTTTAGACTTGTAGTATTGTATTAGATTCTCATGACTGGTGACACACCGATGTCGGGCTGTGTTGGTTTTTATTCCGTAGATTATATGGTTATTTGGGATTTTATTTTTGTTAAAGACTTAGTATTTAGTGTTTTAATTGCTTTAAGTAGATTGAAAAGTGTATCGGCTGGCCTTGCCTTCACGAGAAACGCCATCACGACTGGGTACGGGTTTAGGGTCATCACAAGTTGGTATTAGAGCCTAGGTTACATAGGTCTCACGAGTCATAGCAGGTATAGTAGAGTCTCGCAGATCGGTACAGAGACACCTGTATTTATCCTTGAGAGACTGCAGAACCTTTAGGAAAAATCCATATTCATGACATTCTTGTCATGCGAATTTGTTGATCCGAGTACTAAACTTATGTTATTCTATTCTCTCACAGATGGTGAGGACACACACTACCAGTCAGGATGGACTACCACCATACCACCAGCTGGAGCCACTAGAGGCTGGGGATATGGTCGAGGCCGTGGTAGGGGCAAAGGTGCAGCCCCCACAACAGCTGGGATAGCACCTGCAGATCCACCAGCCGCCCCAGTTCAGGATCAGGTCCCAGTTGTAGATGCTCCAGCAGCACCAGCTCAGGCACTAGCTATGCCTATCATGATTCTGGGTCTTCAGGAGACTTTGGCCTAGATATTGACAATATGTACTAGCCTTGCTCAGGAAGTCGCGGTTTCTACTACCACTGCCACTTCTTCGACAGGGGGAGGCTCTCAGAATCTCACCCCGCACACCCGATCCGGTGGTTCAGGGAGTACAGACATAATAGGCATCACTAGACCCGTCGGTGGTAGCTACTCAAGGTTATATAGCTCCTATTATGCCAGAGCACGAGCAACATAGATTGGAGAGGTTTGGCAGACTTCAACCTCTTACTTTTAGTGGTGCAGAGGGAGAGGATGCCCAGGTTTTCTTAGACAGACGTCAGAGGATTCTTTGCACTGTAGGTATTCTGGAAACCAGCAGGGTTGCATTCACGACCTTTCAGTTTACCGGAGCTGCCTTCACTAGGTAGGAGGCATATGAGAGACGTAGTCCTGTTGGTTCAGCACCCCTGACTTGGTAGCAGTTCTCCACTCTATTCCTGGAGAAGTATGTCCCACAGTCCCGTAGGGAGGATCTGCGTAGGCAGTTCGAGCAGTTATGACTGGGGGATATGGCTATTACCCAGTATGAGATGAGGTTCTCAGAGTTAGCTCGACATGTTATTTGGCTGGTTGCTACGGAGAGAGAGAGGATCAGGTGGTTTGTTGTTGGCCTCACCTACCAGCTTTGGGTTCTCATGAATAGGAAGAGGGTGTCAAGTGCTACATTTGAGGAGGTTATGGATATTGCTCGTGATATTGAGTCAGTTCGTCGCTAGGAGCGCGAGGAGAGGGAAGCCAAGAGGCCTCGAGGACATGGTAGTTTTGGGATGCTCCTTCGAGGAGCAAGTTTCAGCACGGCAGAGGACGACAGTTCAGACATGCTCAGTCAGCTTGCCCAGGTTACTGTGGGGCATCATCAGGACATAGTTCTCACGGTTCTCAGCAGGGTCATTCTTCACTTAGTGCACTTCTAGCCCAGGGTTCATCCCGTGCTCCACCGGTTCAGGATTCTTCTATACTAGGTACGTCTACTAGTCATTCCGGTGCTAGGGGCTCCCATTAGTCCACGTCTCCAGCACCCGAAAGTTGCTATGAGTGTGGAAAGATGGGTCACTTGTGGAGGCAGTGTCCTCGTCATCTTGGGGTTCATCTGAGTAGAGGGGTCAGCCATCAGCCTCAGCCTCAGCCTCAGCCTCAGCCCCAGCCACTTCACCACCCACCCAGCTAGCTAATAGTGGGGGACGATCATCTAGGGGTCACCCTAGAGGAGGATACTGATCTGGTGGTGGACATGCTCACTTCTATGCACTTCCAGCTAGGCCTGATGCGATTACTTCAGATGCGGTGATTACAGGTATTATCTCAGTCTACCACAGGGATGCATCTGTGTTATTTGAACCTGGTTCTACTTTCTCTTATGGGTCGTCATATTTTTCCCATTATCTGGATATGCCCTGCGAGTCCCTTGTTTCTTCTGTTCATGTCTCTATGCCGGTAGGCGATACTGTTGTGGTAGACCTTGTGTACCGATCGTGTATTTTGTCGATTGGGGGTCTGGAGACCCGAGCGGATCTATTATTGTTATGTATGGTGGACTTCGATGTTATTCTAGGCATGGACTAGTTATCTCTGTGTCGAGCTATTCTGGACTATCATGCTAAGGTAATCACTTTGGTTGTGCCTGGTGTGCCACGGATTGAGTGGCGAGGTTCGTTCGATTGTGTTCCCATCAGAGTGATTTCTTTCTTGAAGGCCCATGTATGGTTGGGAAAGGTTTTCTTTCATATCTATCTTTTGTAAGGGATGTCGGTGCAAAGACTCCCAGTATTAATTATGTTCCAGTTGTGAGGGATTTTCCTGACGTACTTCCTGCAGACCTGTCGATTATGCCACCAAACAGGGATATTTATTTTGGTATTGACCTGGTGCCAAACACTCAGCCCATTTCTATTCCACCATATCATATGGGCTGAAGGAGTTGAAGGAGCAGCTTCGGGAACTTCTGGATAAGGGGTTCATTCGTCCTACTGTGTCACCATGGGGTGCACTGGTTCTTTTTGTAAAGAAGGATGGCACGATGAGAATATGCATTGATTGAAGGCAGTTGAACAAGGTAAAAATCAAGAACAAGTATCTGTTACCTCGTATCGATTATTTGTTCGACCAGCTTCAGGGAGCGAGAGTATTCTCCAAGATTGATCTCCGTGCAGGTTATCACCAATTGAAGATCAGTGACTCAGAAATTTTAAGATAGCTTTCAGAACCCAAAATGGTCATTATGAGTTCTTGGTGATGTCTTTCGGGCTAACCAATGCCCCAGCATCATTTATGCATTTGATTAACAACGTGTTCCGGCCGTATCTTGACTCGTTTGTTATAGCCTTCACTAATGATATTCTGGTATACTCTTGTTGTCAGGAGGAGCACTGTCAGGAGGAGCACGTGCAACATTTGAGAGTGGTGTTGCAGAGATTGAGAGAGGAAAAGCTTTATGCAAAGTTCTCCAAATGTGAGTTCTGGCTCTGTTCAGTGGCTTTCTTGGGCCACGTAGTGTCTAGCAAGGGTATTCAAGTGGACCTCAAGAAAATAGAGACGGTTCAGAGTTGGCCCAGATCATCCTCAGCTACAGAGATTCGCACATTTCTTGGTTTGGTAGGTTATTATCGTCTGTTTGTTCAGGGATTTTCGTCTATTGCATCGCCCTTGACCATGTTGACTCAGAATGGTGTTTCATTTCAATGGTCTGATGAGTGTGAGGAGAGTTTCAGAAGCTCAAGACTGCCTTGACCACAACTCTAGTGTTAGTATTACCGTTAGCTTCAGGTTCATATACCGTGTATTGTGATGCTTTGAGAGTTGGTATTGGTTGTGTTCTGATGCAGGAGGGTAGAGTTATTGCTTATGCTTCTCGTTATTTGAAACCTCACAAAGAACTACCACGTTCATAATCTGGAGTTGGCTGCCATTGTTCACGCGTTGAAGATTTGGAGGCACTATTTGTATAGTTTTTCTTGTGAGGTGTATATTGATCATCATAGCCTCCAGCACTTGTTCAAATAGAAGGAACTCAATTTGAGGCAGCAGAGGTGGTTGGAGTTTGTACGCAGCAAAATTAGAAGACTTGATTTTTTACTATCAAGATATTTTGGAAGCCCTCCCCCAGACCTCGAGGGTGGAAGACTACGATCAAGTTCTTGGCCTCAGGTCTCATCGAGACTAATCTCGAAGGAAGCAAGGTCAGAGTCTGGGATAAAAGAGGAAGTCTCCTAGGCACATGGCTGGACCTGACAAATTTGACCTACTTGGTGTCTACCGTGAGGTCTTGCGTCAAGTTGTCCCATCTTTGTACTCTTGCAATTAATTTGCTAATACTATACCGAGTCCCCTCACCTATATAAGGGGGACTCACCCTACCTTGTAAAGGGCTGATGTTGCTCCACTTCTCCATAATGAAATAATATCTCCCTCTCTCTCTCTCTTTCTTCTAAGATATCTGTCTCCATTAACCCCAAGGTCACCTTAGCACTTTATTGTTTTCTTCACTTGTTCTTCATTATTTGACTTATTATTGATAGTATAGAGCCTTACTTGCTTATATCATTATCTGTTATCCTCTTCCCAAATACCCCCGACAAGCTCGAGATAGGCTTGAGGCTCGGCTCCGAGGTATCTACCGGCCTGCTTTGTGCTCGGGGAACGTCCCCTTACTGGTTTGATTACTGCTCTAAATAACTCGATCTCTACCGCTCTACTTTTCAATTTAGCACGAACAACCCTTCCAACCTAGCTCGGGAATAGATCACATATTTATAGAATCTCATTTACAAATCTAATTGTTGTTATCATTTTCACGGTAAACAGTTTGGAGCCCACCGTGGGGCTAAAAATAATAGTGATTATTCTTTTGTTAGTTTCATCACTTAAACACATGATATCTTTCACACTTTTTCTTGCTTAAGATCTTTCGATTTTAGGTTAATGATCAGCTCGATAAGGGAAGTCGAGGACGATAACCCCAAAAATTGCAAAGAGAATAGTATGGTGGTTCTAATGACTGGCGCGAGACCGCAGGGCCTTGATAACGCATTCGGATTGGTTCGAGTAGACGCGGATCTGTACGCCGCGCAGCAGGATAACAAAGTCTCACGCACCGATAGCGGCACGGATCACTTTAACCAACAAGAAGTCCGAAAAACTCCCAGCCGGGGTAGAACGGGAAGTTAATCTTCATATTATTTTTGAAATGTTACAGGAACAGAATTTGGTTATCTCTCAGCTACAAAGCTTCCCGGTGAATCTCCGCGCGGCAACACCCAAAATATCTCCACGCTTCGAGCCGGTACCCGAGGCATCGGGCGACGACGAACCGATAGCCTATCTTGTGGCAGTAAGGATGCTGGAAGACATTGTCGTAAAGATCGAATCATGCTCGCGGAGACTTCTACAGCAACCGTCTTCCGAAAAGGCGATCCCAGAACTCATTTCGCGAAAGTCGGAAATGGTGAAATCCCCCAGGAATACAGGACCTGAAGTCCTCATGGGCACATCACTACTTACGCACACCCGTCCGGGAATAGCAACCTCTGAAATAAAGAACTCGGGCCCGTCTTGATAAGGAGATTTGAAGAAACTCCCTCGGAAAAAACCATGACGCAGCACCATTGTTTGGCACCTGATCTCGAAGACCCGCTCACCGTACTAACACGGTCTGTGAAAGCACATGCTGACGCCATCAAAATACTGCCAAAAGGGCACAATGCACTGAAGGCCGGTAGAAGAAGAAATAAAGTGTCACGGGAATCCATACCCCTCTCCCCAACAGGACAAACGGGACTACTTTCGGTCCCGAGTAGTGGAGTGGCACAGGCTTTTGCCCAAAGTCTAAACAAAATATACCGGGCGGCTCCGGATCAGTTCAAGCAAAGATTGGACGAATATTCGATCGAGGCCTATCACACCTCCTTTTTTTTCTTTTTAACTACTACTTATGTACCGCTTATTAATACTACACCCCGGGAAGGGATATAATAATAAAAAGGGAAGGAGTTTTTCCAATTAAAGGACAGTCGGAACGGGATTTATTTATTAAATTTCAGAGTCGCCACTTGGGAAAATAATTGTGTCCCAAGTCACCGGTTTAATCCCGAACCGAGGAAATTATGACTCTGTTACAGTCTGCGAATCAGAAATCCAGATAAGGAATTCTGTTAACCCGGGCACTCCCGGATTCCGTGGTTTTAGCACGGTCGCTCACCTGTTGTTTTTGTTTTTATCCGATTTTTATATGTTTCATTTTTATGCATTATTAATGTCCCGCTTTGTCATTTTTAAGAATTGCGACATCGTGAAAACGCATTTCAAGTCACACCGTACCAGTACGCCTGTGACTTTAGTGCATTTCAACTTCG
>MU735976.1:0-39470 GCA_026770625.1 Nicotiana glauca
AGTTATTATGCCACCAATTAATACGAAAAATGCAACAAAATTCCTAAAAATTGTAAAATCATTTTATTTGAACTTCTAGAATAATTTGCTTAGGGAAAAAATCACGTGCTCACAGTGACGACCCGACCCGTCGTCTCATGAGTTACCGCCCCGTTTCCCCCATTTTTATGCTTCTTCATGTACCGTTATCGGTGTGTGGTGTGTTAGAGTTGATTTGGATTGGTTTTGATAAGAAATGAGACACTTAGTCCCTTTAAGGAAGGCTTAAGTTGGAAAAGTCAACCGGACGTTGACTTATGAGTTATAGGGCTCGGATGTGATTTTCGGTGTTTTGGTTAGCTTCGGGGGATGATTTGTGACTTAGGAGTACGATCAGAATTGATTTTGGAGGTCCAGTGTAGAATTAGGCATGAATTGGCGAAGTTAGTGTTTTGGCGAATTCCGGTTGATAGGTGAGATTTTGATCCGAGGGTCGGAATGGAATTTCGAGAGTTGTTGTAGCTTCGTTATGTGACTTTGGATATGTGTGCAAAATTTCAGGTCATTCGAACGTCGTTTGGTTGGATTTTTGATCGAATGCATTTTTCGGAAGTTTTTAAAGAACTTAAGCTTGAATTCGATGAGTTTTGAGTAATTTAATATTGTTTGAGGTGTTTTGATGATTAGATCAAGTTTGAATGAGGTTTTAGGATGTGTTGGTGCTTTTGGTTGAGGTCCCGGGGGCCTCGGGTGAGTTTTGGATAGTTGATCGGACCAATTTTGCCATTTTGAGTTGCAGATTTTGTTGTCTTAAGGTTTCAGAGTGGTTGTGCTTCGCGATCGTGGGCGTGGTGTCGCCATCGCATAGAAGCTTTTTGGGAAGCAGGAATTTCGTTCTCTGCATTCGCGTTTGATGGTTTGCGATCGCTGAGTAATAGTTAGTAGTGAAACTCGTTCGCAGGGATCCAATCGCGATCGCGTATATGGATTTTGGTGCCCTGTAGTTTTTCCCTTCATGATCGCACAAGTGTGGATGCGATCGCGTAAGTCTGTGAAAATGGTCACTGCGATCACATGAGTTTGGTCGTGTTTCATAGAACAATTTTGGGAACTTGGGAATTTGCTCATCGCGATCGCGTGCATGTGGCCGCGATCGCATAGAAGAAAAATATAGAGCTGGGCAGAATGTTTTAATAGCTCATTTCCGCGATTTTGGGTCATTTTTCCTCCATGGTTGATGATTTTGAGAGCTTCTTGGTGGAGATTAAAGAGGGATTCGAGGGGTATCGATTGGAGGTAAGAATTTTGAACTTAAAACACGATTATATTGTGAAATTGGTCTAGAAATTCATGGAAATTAAGCCTATAATTGAACAAACTAGGGCTTGAGTTTTGAGATTTTTAAATTAGAATTTGAAGGGTCATCTGAGCTCGGATTTGGGAGTTCTTGGTATGTATGAACTCGTGGCGAGACGAGGAATATGGTAATATAAGTTTTGTAATTTTTTTAGAAGTGGGCCCGGGGCTCGCGTTTTGCTAGTTTTGATATTTTTGCTATATTCCGATTGTTTTCGATTGGGTATTGTTTCCTTGGCATATTGTGATGTATTCGCTCTGATTTTGGTTAGATTCGACGTGTGTGGAGGCCGATTTGAGGGGCAAATCCATCGTGATCGAGGGATTTCACCAGTTCAAGGTGATTAATGATTATAAATGATATCCTGAGAGTTTGAAACCCCGGATTTACACACCGTAGTGCTATATTGAGGTGGCTTGCATGCCCGAGCGTGGGGTAGATCACCGTTGGGGATTGTGAATTGGTCCGTCCCGGTTGTTGATTTTATCGCGTATTTGACTATGACATGTTGTTTTTTTTTCACTATGACTTGGGCTTATTGCCATAATTGGGGCTTATTGCCGACTGTTTGAACTCCTTGTGAGCTATCATCATTGTTTTCCTCACTATTTGAAATATTATTTGAACTCGGTCCATTTGAATTACGCAGTTTCATGAACTCAACTATATTTTTGCTCAACCTTGAGTTTTAACTGATATTTGAACTATTGTTTGAGCTGAGCATTTTTGTTCTCATTGATGCCCGAGGGGGTTATGATTATTTTTGGACTGATTGAGGCCAAGGGCCATGATTGAGAATATGATGAGTGATGTGAGGAGGCTTTCAGGCCTCGAGTGTATTGTGAGGAGGCTTTCAGGCCTCGAGTATATTGTGAGGAGGCTTTCAGGCCTCGAGTGTATTGTGAGGAGGCTTTCAGGACTCTTGTTGATATGTACAGGCTTTCAGGCCTTATGATGTTATAGCGCTTGGGTTGTAGGAGCCCCTCCGGAGTCTGCACACCCACAGTGAGCACGGGTACCCTATGTGAGTTGGGAGTGAGCCCGAGGGGCTGATGTGAGTTGGGAGTGTGCCCGAGGGGCTGATGTTGTACCATGTGATTGAGACTGAGCCCGAGGGGCTGATACTGTTTTGAGTGCTGTGATACTGATCCCGAGGGGCTGATACTGTTCTGAGCGGTTGATATTGAGCCCGAGGGGTTGGTACTGTTTTGAGTTGTGCCCGAGGGTCGAACTTTTATGTGCTCATCTTGCATACTTATTTGCATTTTTACCTGTTATACTGTGGTATTTGTGCCCGAGGGGCGGATTTTCTGTGCTAATCAGCACTAACTATTTTGCAACAGTTTTCGTAATTATTGAAAAGACCATTTTCAAAAGAGATTTGAACTGAGCCGAAACATTTCTAAAGAGTTCACTGATTTCACTGTTTCATCGGAAATTGTACTCGTCTTCTGTATAGCCTGTTGGTTGCTTTACGTGATTTCTTGCTGCTCAGTTATTATTTACTTTTATTACTCACTGAGTTGGAGTACTCACTTTACTCCTTGCACATCGCGTAAAGATGCAGGTATTATTCACCCGGTAGCGGGTTTTGAGCTGGTTGAAGGTATTGCTATTGTAGCTGAGCAAGGTGACCGCCAGCGTTCGCGGCACCGGACTTCGTCTTTTGGTTCTAGAATTTATTTTGTATATTATTGGCCCTGTAGCAGTGTTCAGACTTCTCTAGATGCTCGTGACTTGTGACACCCCGGTTTGGGTTGTGTTTGGTCGGATTTCCGCAAATTAATGTTATTAAGTCATATTTTGCTAATCATTTATGCTTAACTACCTTGAAAGAGACGAAATTGGTTGGTTGGCTGGCCTTGTCTTCACGAGAGGCGGCATCACGACCGGAGCGGGGTTTGGGTCGTGACACTGAGAGTGTTTGATAATATGCCTAAATCCTGAAATTTTGTACTTCTCTCTTTTGATATGTAGGCCATATCCGGATTTATATACTCAGATTTCCATTCATTCTCTACGTGCTGGGAGTACACTTCTTAAACATATGGGATTCAATAATAGTATCTTGATGATATCCAATGAAGGACTAAAATAGGTAAATGATTATATATAAACACAAAAACTAAGAAGAGAGCTCACTCAAGAGTGACATTTTTCCTCTTTTCGTTGTTCATGTTTATTGTGTGTAATTGTAGTGTTAGTGACTGCCTTAATTTGCAGAGTAGTTTCAAATATGATAGACTTAGTATGAGATTATAGAAGTAAAAAGTAACTTGATAATATAATTTTGTTTGTAGTTACATATTCCCATTACTTTTTTTTGGTTCATGTTCCCATTGCTTAGTAATTCAGTTATGACACATTAAAGTTTTTTGTTCTTCCTATCGAAGCTCTTTCAAAGGCTTTTGCTTGTAATTTGGGTATTATTGAAGCTGGTGTTGGTGGTTGTGATGTTGCTCTTTGTATCGTCAAGAAAGTAAATCACTCTTTCGTAACCATGTGGTTGAATATAGTTGCTTGTCGACTACTGTTATTGCGTAGTTAGACTGCTAAATCGACAAAAAAAGCTACCACCTACTAAGGAACCCAGTGCAGCCGCGTGCCAACTTTGTGCGGTCCGCGCTGACCCCGCAGGGGTATTTTTGTCTGGTTTTTCCAGCCTAGTATAAATAGAATATTTTACCATTTTTTGGTTAAGTTTTGTACACCTGATAGTTGTTGCGCTCGTGACACATTTGTATTAGCTTATTTTGGGCATTTTGAGCTTATTTCATCATAGATCCTTGTAGTTTAACATTAGTAATTAATTAATATGGTTATTTCATCTTCTATTTCTTCAGTTTCTTCTCTAGTTATGTCTAGCTAAACCCATTACCTAGGGTTGTGGCTCAACCCTAGTGTGGGTAATTGATGGGTGTTGCTTATTAATGATAGATTGATATTGGGTATTTGTTATTTGGGTTAATTTTATGGTTTAATTAAGGATTGGTGGTTGCAAACACTGATTCTAGCTTAGTGGGTCTTGACCCTTCTTGAGAAAGAGAGTCTATGACCCCAAAATTGACCCAACAAGGAATTGGGATGGACCCATGAGAAATGGTAGTCCCAATTAAAGGGTTAAACCTTGAGAGAGTAATCACCCTACTTGAACCCTAGTTGCTTGGTCTAATTGGCCTATCCAATTGGTCTCGAGAGAGTCAATTGGGAAAAATCGCTCTCTCTACCGAGAGGTGTGAGAGTGGGTACAATTGTGCAACAGTTATAACATTGATCCCAAATATGTCAATCTATTATTAGAAGTTTCTACCCGTTGGTTAACCACCTAGGTGATGCCACGACCCTAGTGCCTTTCTCTATATTAATCACAACTTAGAACATATCTCTTAGCATAATTTAACCTTAGCTTGTAGTTGAAACTAGTAGTTATTTAAACAACAAAAACCCAAAAATGTTTGAAGTACAATTAGAAGCAAACACACATTCCTAGTATAAACAAATACGTAACTCCATTCCAAGCTTCCTATGGAAATTGACCCCGATACTACTATTCGGGTAAAAGTCTTAGCGCCCACTCTTCCTACTATAATGTAAGGTTGAGTTTGCTGCAATCAGAATCCATCATGGGGGAGCCGAAAATAAAGGAGTTGAGGGAGAAATGGGGTATCCCCAGCTATGTCGAGATAGTGCCCGCCGGAAGAAGCGACCGGGTTCAAATAGACTACCCCGGATACTGCTCGTTCTATGTGTACCCTTTCATTGTCTGGTATACATTACCGCTCCCGATGCTAGTGTTCGATTTCTATCACTACTATGAGGTGTGCCCTGCCCAGATATCCCCGTACCTATATAAGCTCTTTCGGATGTTTATCAAGTATGCGGAGTTGGCGTGCCGTGAGGTCACCTTGAAGCATGTGCTCAGCCTGTTCGCCCCTCAGACGATCCGGGGTACCGTGATCCATGCATGCCCTCGTGGATCAAGAGGGTTAGTGGTTGGTATGGACGATCGTACAAACCCTCGCTTTGCCGAAAGTTTCTTCTTCGTACGGACAGAGCATCTCATGGCGGATCCTACCAACTTCCTGACAGTGTGGAACTTTGCCCGTAAGTATCTACTACTGGCCGCCGAGATTCATTTCGGTCTTTCTTTCCTTATGACTTGTGTTATCTGTAGACTTATTTCTGATGTTTTGCAGCCGACAAGGTGCCGCCACCACCCTTGGAAGGGATCCGGGACTGGGTAGAGGCCGTTCTCCCCTACACTGCGGGGATACGTACGTGGGTGTTGTTACACCTAAGGCATGGCCACATGCCCCTCATAAGTGAGACTACATTCTTACTCTCTGCCACTTTTGTTCATTTATCCTTTCCTGACCTTTGCTCGTTTGTGATTAGGGAGGGTTCGTAGAAATAGGGCTCCTCAATTGGCGTTCTGTCGTCTTGGGGTGACCATTCGAATCAGTGTTCCAGCTGTAGTTCATCCCTCGTCGAGGGCGGCATCTGTGGAGTCGGTGTCTTTTACCGACCCGGCGAGAGTCGTGCCTCGGGATGAAGGCCTGTCTGGTTCTATGCGTCCACGAGCTGAGTCGTCGTCGGCTGGGGAGTGGGGTTTGAGATGGCTCCTCCAGCGGTGATTAACGTTGACTCTCCTCCGGCGGACCAGGAAGGGGACATTATCACAGGGTCTGCTGCAGAAGCAGAACCTAAGGTTGATGCTATTCCTGCGAATCGGAGCTCGGATGACCTTGATGCTGTTGTGCCTCAAGCGGAAGTCCCTGCTACCAATGAAGCGAATGATCAGCCCTTGGGGACCTCCGCCATAACCTTGGTTGAGACGTCGTCGTGTCTGGTAGGTCGTGCCGCACCATCGGCGACAGAGAGAGGGAAGAGCGTGATAGTGGACGAGTATGAGTCCGAGTCTGACCTAAATCCCGACGACATTCGAATGTTTGAAGAGGGCATCACCCATTCGATAGTCAATTCGGAGGGGCCGGCTCACATCGTTGATGTTCCCATAAATATGAACCTGTTGGCCCAGAGGGGTGAGTTGGTGGAGCAGTTCAACCTGTTGTGTTCCGAAGCTGAGAACGCGTCCCTGAGGGAGGTTACAGACGTCGCCGTGATGGAGGAAGTGGCCGTAATTGGCTAGCGGGTATGTTATGCGACTTTTAATCCGTCGATCCTGTGGTATGACGCGGTTATTTTTCTAACTACTCTTCGTGTTTTGCAATCGTACATACTGGAAGTGCAGAATATCCGTCGGGCAAATGTTTGGTCGAGGATATTTTTATAGATGTTGGAGAAGTACCGTCGTTACTGTGATAGGTGTCGTGAGCTGCATGAGCGGTTGAGGAACAATCCTCATAATCAGGAGCTGGGCGAGGAATTAGAGCGGAAGGACCGCAAGCTACTGCAAGTGATGCGCAGCAGGAGTGAGCTCGAGGAGCGAATTCTCCTCAAGAACGAGGAGCTTGACGTGGCGAGGGGCGTTGCTGCCGAGTACGAGTATCTGGAGGGTAAGGTGTGTGCGCTGAAGCTGGAGATGGAATAAAGCCGGACTAGGATTGTGGAAATTGAGGCTGAGTGGGGGGCGAAGCTGGCTACCTTGGAGGGCCAAGTTGCCGACCTAGAGCGTGCGGAGAGGGACGCATCAACAAGGGCGACAGCTTTTGAAGCAGCGGTTCGCATTCAGGAATCTCAACCAGAGTCAGAGGGTGAGGTTGCGGCCCTTAGGGAATTGAGTCTTGAAGAGCGGATTGGCGAGATCGACCAAGAGGCCCAAAGTTTGTCGGACCGAGTTGCCGTTTTGGAGGAGGAGAACCAGCGCTTGAGGTCTTTGGCCGGACCAGCTCATACCGGCGTTCCACCCCAGAATCACGATCTTTGGGTCTATGCTGAAGCTCAGCTCGACATCTTTAAGAACTTGTTGGAGGAGGGTGTTGTGTCTAAGGAGGCCGTGGAGGTGGCGCACCAGAAAGCCCGCGAAGCGAGAGCCAGCTATGGCTATGATGTAGGGACGCCTGAGGTCGATGATGGTGCCCGTGATGGTGGTTATGGTGGCCTTGATAGAGGTGAAGATGGTGACAGCGATGCTGGCGCCAAGTGAAGAGATTATCCTGTTGTGTTGGTTTTCTTTTCTTTTTACTTTGGTTACGCCAATAGGCGTTTATTTGTTTGCTGTTTCTTTCCTTTCTTTTTTTTGAATTTGATTCTTTGGCCGGCTTAGACCGGGTGTAAGCGGCGTTGGCCCGCGTTTCTGACCCTATTAATAAAGGATTCTTTCTTTTCCTATCGTTGTCTGCTTTGCGTGGGTGTGCTCTATATCTATTTGTGATCCAGCCATGGGCGGCAGATGGTTGTTTTTTCCCCGAGTGAGGTCGGGTCATAATGTTTTGCCGGCAAGGGCGCTTGGTCTAAGTCCCCGTTCGAGCGAGGTCGAACTGTACTGTTTTGACGATGAAGGAACTTGGCCTGAGTCCCAGTTCTAGCGAGATCGAACTGTACCCCATTTTTTTATGACGAAGGAACTTAGCCTGAGGCTCAGTTCGACTGAGGTCGAGCCTGTTAAATTTGATGTCGAAGGCGCTTAGCCTTGTTCCTAGTTCGAGTGAGGTCGAACTCATTTTGATGGCGAAGGCACTTGGCCTGAGTCCCAGTTCGAGCGAGGTCGAACTACACTATTTCGATGGCGAAGGCACTTAGCCTGAGTCCCAGTTCGAGCGAGGTCGAACTGCACTATTTTGGTGGTGAAGGCACTTAGCTTGAGTCCCAGTTCGAGCGAGGTCGAACTGCACTATTTTGGTGACGTGAGGAGGCTTTCAGGCCTCGAGTGTGATGTGAGGAGGCTTTTAGGCCTCGAGTGTGATGTGAGGAGGCTTTCACTCCTCGAGTGTGATGTGAGGAGGCTTTCAGGCCTTATGTGTGATGTGAGAAGGCTTTGAGGCCTTATGATGATATAGCTCTTGGGCCGTAAGGGGCCCCTCCGGAGTCTGCACACCCACAGTGAGAGCGGGTACCCATGTGATTTGAGAGTGAGCCCGAGTGGCTGATACTGTGCTGAGTGACTGAGATTGGGCCCGAGGGGCTGTCACTGTTCTGAGCGATTGATACAGGGCCCGAGGGGCAGTTTTACTATTCACTATCTATTTGTTGTTTTACCTGCCTTTAAAAAAATGAGATTTCACTTGACTCTTTACAGACTTTTACTACTTTAAGTGATTCACTGTCTGATATAGAACTGCCTTGTATTGTTATGTGTTTTCTTATCTTTGGTTATTATTTATTATTATTGCTCAATGGATCGAATTACTCTTATTACTCCATGCACCATGCGTGCAGATTCAGGTATAGCGGAGTCCGCACCTGAGCACTGATATTCTCCCCAGACCAGGCAGCGAGTTGGAGCTTCGAGGTAGCTGTTGACGTCCGCAGCCCCTTGACTCCCTTATTTTATGTTATTTCAGTTTCTTTCAGACTATTGTATCAGATATTCTACTTCGTAGACTTATAGAAACTCAATAGTAGCTCATGACTTGTGATACCTCGGTTTAGGCAGTGTTGGGTTGGTTTACTTATTACTATCGTTGTTTTTCCGCATTTGTGATTGCTTTACACGCGTTTGGATTTATAAATGATTATATTATTACTAAAAGAGGTGCTAGAGTTGTTCTGGTTGGCCTTGTCTTCACGAGAGGCGCCATCACGGCCGGAATTGAGATTTGGGTCGTGACAAGTTGATATCAATTCAAATTGCGAAGAGCTTGTAAAGTTTTCTAATTTGCTACCGTGAACTGAAGTATATGTGTTTTATCTTCCTCTAAACCAAGTATTTGAGAAGACATGTGATTTAAAGTGTTACGCAAAACCATAGTATTTAATGTCATTGTCACTGAATTTAAACCTTAACTACGCACAAGAGATCACCAACAAAATCTTAGATCCTATACATCATAAAACTGCCTGAAATTTCTCTCTATGTGTCAAGTGTAGGATTGCATATAGGTGTTCATAACACGCAGCGGGAGACAATAACAATTATAGTCAGATCTTTTTTCGTATTTAAAATTTATTTACATGTCAAAGATCGGATCTAAGACGTACCTGGTGAAGAGAGTGTCGTTTCAAAATTTCTTCGATAGTGCGAATACTCTATGTGTATCCACACCGAAACTGGTCCTTGCTATCAACTCTTTAATTAATGAAACCCGCGAACAAATTGAACGAAGAATATTGTGTTGAAATTTTTCTTAAAAACTTCGTAGCAATAGTTATAGGACAAGAAAATAATTTTCCTCGTCAAAATTATTTCTCTCGACTGTGCGGCTCATGGATGCGTTATGTTTTTTCGCACTTCCTCTTCACATATATACTGATATTTATATATCACCTTTAGTAATCCTTTTCCTGTAGGTTATGAAAAGACTAAAGGTCGTGACCTATTGTTTTAGTGCATTGGCAAAATATTTTCCTAATAAAATATTATATTAATCCAATTGCAAATTGGAATGAGGTTGCCGTCAGTCCTTTTTACGGACTTTAGACGTGAATCCAACTGGATTCATTAGTCTTCAATTACCATAAAATGTGCTGCAGGAATTCCTTTATGGACATTCCATGTCCGATTCAAAATTGGATCAAATAGTCTTTACTCATACTTTTATACATCCCATATATAAATACATATTAATTATGAGTAATAAATATATGTTACATAAATATTCCAATCAAGAGATATAATTTAATTTTTCTATTCCAAATAGAAAACTTCAATTTGTTCACAATATTAATTATAATCTCTATGCTAGCAAAGAATATAATAATATTTCATTTGAACTAATAACTAAATTATTTGACTGATTAAATTCCTTAATTTAATTAACAAATAATAAAGTAATTAATCCTTTAGCGAAGATCAGAACACTCGTTAGTGTGCGACCCCATATGATCAATACTAAACCGGTAGTAAATTTACCACATCAATATACTAATCAAGGGTGTCGTCTAGCAACACTCCTTAGCGACCGGATAGCATGAAGTATGCAATTTACTCTCAAGAACCAGTAGAAGAATAATGTAGCAATTCCTTCGGTCCTTATAGTTCAAGATCACCCTAGGATATGGTTCAACTGTCAAATCCTAATAGGCGACCAACTATGTGTTCATGTCAAGTATAATCGACCATTGAATGACCTAAGAAACTCTTCTCTTCTTTCATTCAATTGCCCTGGCCAAGGTCTTAGTTTGATCGTTTATAATTTATGACAACATGGAGCTTAAACTCATTACCAATAGTTGACATATTCTATCTTGATCAATCACTAATTCTACAAGTATTTAATCATACCCAATATCCTTTCAACTATCGCCCTAGGGCCATATGTGTCTGGAATCAAAGCACAATAAATAACTTATCAATTACTATGACGATCTCAGGTCAAAGGAAACTATTACATCACATTCTTCAAGAGAATAATTGTCAGTTTATGGTAATTCTAACCATTAGGAATTATCCAATGAGTCAGTTCAATGATTATATCTCTATATGCATCATCTATCTATGTAAATTAGTTAATCAGATCAAATAATCTTTATCACATAAAAACGGTCACATAAATATTGATCTAACCGGATTACTAATGTCCAAATCAATAATCCTACGATCAAGAACAGATTTAGATTAAATTGTAAGAGACTTTGCTCTCATTATCATGATCTCTATCACGATGATAAATCTCAAAATTTAATCAAGGACCTTATCAAATTAATCAAAAAATTAAAAATAACTATGATAAAAAGAATATCAAATGCCATATATTTTTATATGAAATAACTTTCACAAAAATATGTTCAAATTATCAAATATGAGATTCGATCTAGGGCATATCTACTATATCCCTAACATCAAGCCAGCTACTAAACAACTTTGGTTTCTTCATTTCCCTGCGCGTGTTAGAATGATCGGGCTTTTATTGAACTGTGCACATTCTCATCTAAGAGCAAAACCGAAATAAAGGAGCATTAGAGTTAGACTTGTATTGGCACAATCTTAAGCTCAAAGAGTTGAATGGCCTTGAAAGTTAAAGCAAGGCTCTAAGAAACTACTGTTATAACTGAGATAAAAATACCAAAAGAAAATCAAATGAAAAAAAATGAACAAATGTTGAGGTGGAACAATGAGTATGATGGACCTTTAAAGATGTAGTGTATTGGGAAAAATCGAGTTTATATATTGGAGATGACGTATCATGACACGTGGATTAGTCAAATAGTCAAAGAAACAAAGTTGATTAAGAGACACGAGTAATAACAGATGCGAGCAAAGATATTGGAAAAGACACGAGCAATTACTCAGGAGATGCAGAGCCCGCACCTATTCAGGACATTTAAAGCACAAAGATCAAAGGAGATGAACCTGATAGCCTATGAGAGACCAGATACAGTATTTAATGCATATTAAATGCTGAGAAGAGAACGTTAGAGAATATTTTTTCTGATTGTGTAACGTATTATTAAATGACATTCATTTCTCATTATTGCCTCATTATAGCTTCAGGAAAAGCTCATATTACCAAAAAGGCTATAAAAGGGGAAAGAATCAACAATTGTAGGATACGAGAAATTATTGGAATATACTTGATTTACTTGCTTTCATATTATCTCATTCTCAAAAGTCTATCTATATATATATTTTTTCTTCTGATTATCAGTAACCCGTATTTTCATAAATTCTTAAGTTTGATCAAAATCCTATTTTTTGGTTAAACATATAGCAGATGAGACAGTAATGTCGTGGAGCCACAACGTCCACATATATCAATTCAATAAGC
This sequence comes from Nicotiana glauca, assembly GCA_026770625.1. Classification (NCBI taxonomy): domain Eukaryota; kingdom Viridiplantae; phylum Streptophyta; class Magnoliopsida; order Solanales; family Solanaceae; genus Nicotiana; species Nicotiana glauca. The sequence goes on from MU735976.1 coordinate 12,163, forward strand.
CTTACATAACACCAAAAAGAAAGGATCTTTTTCTATGCCCTTTTGGGCCCAATCGATATCATTCACTGTTGTGATATTTAAACTATACTAGATAATTTTGCCCATGCCAACGACTTTTAAACTATACTAGATAATTTTGCCCATCCGAACAATTTGTAGTCTAAATTTATTTTTATTTGTAACAAAAGATTAGCTGATGATTTTGCTGATGTTATTAGTGGTCTCTATTTGTGCAGTAGTCAAAGAGTGGTAGCTCTAAATTTGTATGGTGACTTGGAGTGTAATATGTTTGTAGTAACGAATAAGGGCAAAGCTGCTGCAAGAATGACAATTTTGTTTGTATATATATATGTTTAATTACATAGTTAAGAAATTAAAATTTTCAATAGGTAGCTGTCTAGAGTAATGTTGAACAACTTCGTTGTTTGCAGAAGAAAAAGAAGAAGCAGCAAATAATACATGATGTAAAAGGTGATGCATAAGATAACAAGAGCGGTCTATTAAGAGAAGAGACAAAACATTGATTACCACATTGATCTAAGTCTTAAAGATAGCATAAGAAAGAAATAGATTAGTAATTCCTAGGCATCCCTTCATTTGGCTGTAGGCCTTTCCTTTCAGAGGTGTATGACTTGCCGAGATTCTAAGAAAAAATATCTGCTCCTGAGCCAGATGATTACAAGCACTTTCGGATTAGGTATGCGGAATCTAATTGTTATGTTCTAGAAATATTTAAAAGAATAACATGAGCCAGACGACATTTTAGCTTTATCTTACCATTCTTTGTAATTTGGGGATTCACATTTATACTCAGTTTTTGAATCACAATTTAACTTATTCGCTATACAAAAAAATTGCAAGTGTACCTGTTTTTCTGGTAATTTCGGACATACAGGGCCTGAAGTAGCAAGAATTTATGTCTGAATGAACTTCAGAATTTTTTGCCTAAAGTGTGACCTTATCAAAGTAAAACTTCAGATATTTTCGTCTGAAGCTTGGTCTGACTTGCAAAAGCAATCAAAAACATTAGTTCGTAGTGCAAAATTCAGATAAATTAGTCTGAAGTTCTTCAGTTTGTAGTGCAAACTTCAGACAAATTAGCCTAAAGTTCTTTAATTTGTAGTAAATCAACTTGTTATATTTGAGCTTCATATAATTTTTCCTAGCATGATAGTTGCAAAATTAAGACAAAATTTAACCTGGTAATGTCTGAAGTTTGGCCCTGCAGCTCCAAACTTTTGTTGGCGCTTCTTCGAATTTTGACAATAAACTTTTGTTTTATTATTTACGTACTTTGTGGTGGGATGTATTAATGGTTGAGAAGCAGTGGCGAGTATTTCTTTATTTTTGATTTGTTGCTTTGTCCAATTTCCATAAACGATAACATGTGTATCTTACAGGATAACATGTTTCAGAGAGAGAAGAAGAAGAACATGAAAAGAAGAGGAGGAAGAAAGGAGCGCATAGGTCGCAGGATCTGAAGTTGTCAAAATTAGGATATAGGTTAAATAATTTTAAAAATATGGGTATATGTTAAATGAGGGAGACCAAATAAGGCGTCCCGTGCAATTTTTACTTGTAATCTAGATTAACAGTAAAATCGCACATATTGATAACATCACAAAGAGTGCAGAACCAATTTGTGGTTCTTTTGGACACAAGAGACCGAAATAAATGTAAACAAAAAATAGGAACATATCTATATAAAACGCTCTTTTAAATAACGCTATAATTTAACGTCTGTTTTGGACGTTAAGGCACAGCGCTATTTAAAAGAGAATTTTTATATAAAATGCCTTTAAGAAATACGATATACCTGAAAGCTGATAAGACAGGTATGTAAGGCGCTTTTATAAAACTGGTATGTTATTTTCACCCCCAAACACATACATTAACTCGATAAAAAATTCGAGTGGACCCCACCCGTCCCACAAAAAGTAAAGAGTGTTGGTCACACATCCTACCCAAGCCTTCTATTGTTGTGAGTTTCTTGTTTCAGACTCAAATTTTTAATTTTTCAACTTTCCGAAAAATATAAATCGAGGTATTCCGATTTAGTTTATGTCGAAACTCGTATAGATAATGCATATTAGTTGTTTTGAATGTGTTCCATGTTGTTTTGTATTTTTTTTTGTGATTAAACTGGTATGTTATTTTTTATCCGGACTGAGATATTAGTGTTATAAAAAAATATGTGCCATGACCTCAAAACTGACCCGGTCGTGATGGCACCAATCGTGAAAACTAGGCCAGCCAACTTGTTTCCAAAACAAACCACATTTCCATTTAAAACTTGAGAAAAACCATTTTTCGACAGAATTCAGATAAAGATATAAAATCCAACTTAACAAAGCGGAAAAATACAAGAACCTCGGGTGTCATTAAGTCATGACCAATGCTACAATAGTTCCGAAACAAGACAAGACCACAATAGTCTGGAAATAACAATAATGTACTAATAGGAAGATAGAGAAAGAGAAAAGCAGAACTGTGAATCGCCAAACAACTACCTCGCTATCTCTATGAAGTCTGCGACCTGAATAGTCAGCAACCGCTACCGTGCCCTGAGATACCTGGATCTGCACATAAGGTGCAGGGGATGATGTGAGTACACCAACTTAGTAAGTAACAAGTCCAAACTATGGACTAACAGGTAGTGACGAACCAAACCTCGACAGGTAATACAAATATACTGTATTGAAAAGTAGACATGCTTGCGATTCAAGTAAAAACTTAGTAATAAATAGATACAGTCTGAATAGTACAGAGTAATAAGCTCAGGAATCTCTATGTACCAATGCACAGATAGCATGAATAATTTTTCGTGTACCTCCACTCATAAGTGCTCAACCACTCGGTACAGTATATGGCCGTTGGACCGAAGCAAGATCCATCACGGAATATATACATCACTAACTATCAGTCTCCAGTACCGAGTAAAATAGGCTAATCCGGCCTCATGGAGAAGATCCATCCCTTAATAACATCAACTGCGCTCACTGCGATGTAAAGACTCCAGAGGGGCTTCTATTAGCCCATGAGTTATAACAAGCCAATGAAGGCATGTTCAATATCTCGTTGCGGCATGCAGCCCGATCCCATACTGGCACTCAATATCACGCTCTCGGCCTCACTCAGTCATCACTCTCCAGTCTCACACACACGACTCAAAATATCATGATACTAGCCCGGAAAATGATATGATGTACCAAATAATAATAATCGAGAATGAGGCATGATATAATATGCATGAACAGGACTGAGTATAGAATATCAGTGAAGGTAATAAGATAACAGCAAGAAATGATCTCTAGGGTCTCAACAGTACTGGGCGTGAAGCCCTAACATGATAATTAGCATGATTTACAACTCATTGACCTAAACACATAGGTACAACACATATATCAGCAAGAAAGAGTCACTAAGCGCTGCCATGAAATGATGGAGTATGCGATTCACACGGTGCACGCCACACGCTCATCACTTGGCACTTGTGTCACCTCAATAATAATCATAGAACATATAGTTCGGGGTTTCGAACCCTCAGAACCAAGTTTGGAAATGTTACTTACCTCAAGCCAAGCCAAACTCTATCCCGCGGCGCCCTTGCCTCTTGATCCGTACTCTAAATGCCCCGAATCTAACCAAAATCAAAACCATATCATCAATATATGCTAAGGGAACAAAACCCACACAAAAATAATCAAATTACATAATATGAAATTGGTCAAACCCGACCCCCGGGCCCATGTTTCAAAATTAGATAAAAATTACATCAATAGAATCATTATCCTTCCACGAGTCTATACATACCAAGAACATCAAAATCGGACCTCAAATGACCCCTCAAATCGTCAATTTACACTCTCTAATTTCAAGCCCTAATTCCCCAATTTTAGGCTTTAAATCCCACTAATTTCAGGTCTAATTACTTAGAAATCACCATAAAATTGAGTATTGAGTTCAAAAACCTTACCTGCAAGTGTTTCCCTTTGAATACACCTCTTCAATCCCTCTCAAAAAGCTTCAAAACCACTATACAATGGTGAGAAATGGGCTAAAAATCGCGAAGATTTCAATTTAAACATTCTGCACATTGTTCTCCCTTCTTCGCGAACGCGGTCAAAGCTTCGCATTCGCGAAGCATAAAATTCCAACTCAATATTTTTCCTCTTACGTGAATGCGAATCCCACCTCACGAATGCGAAGCTTTAGCTGCCCAAGCCTTCGCGAACGCCATGAACAAACTACCAGGGGCCCAGCTGCACCAACTTCCCTACACGAACGCGCGACCTACATTGCGATCGCGATGCACACATTGCCTCACCCTTCGGGAACACGGAATCAACATCGCGAACATGAAGAGTAACTCACCTGCCTCACTCGACATCCCTTCTTGAATGCGAGAGCCCTCTCGGAAACTCGAAGGACAAATCTCCACAACAAAAACCAGAAAAATCTGCAACTCTCCTAACCAAGAATTTGATCTGTTAACCACCTGAAACTCACCCGAGGCCCTCCGTACCTTATCCAAACATGCCAACACATCCCATAACATCATTAGAACTTGTTATATCAAATCACCCTCGGATTCAAGCCTAACGTTTCCAAAACTTCCAAATTCTGCAATCGATCAAAAAGTCTATCAAACCTCATCTGAATGACTTGAAATTTTGTACACACGTCCCAAATGACTCAACAGACCTACTCCAATTTCCGGAACTTCATTCCGACCTCGATATCAAAATTTCCAATGCCGACCCGAAAATGCCAAATTTCCAATTTCGCCAATACAAGCCTAAATCTACCAAGAACCTCCAAACTACATTCTGATCATGCTCCTAATTCCCAAATCACCTAATGAAGCTATCTGAATCATAAAAACCCAATTCCGAGATCATCTACCCATAAGTCGACTTCGGGTTGACTTTTCTAACTTAAGCTTACTCAAAAGAGACTAAGTATCTCATTCCTCTCCAAAACCACTCCGAACCCGAATCAACCAACACGATGCAATAAAATACAGTTGAACAACATATAAAGAAGCAAAAATGGGGAAAACGGAGCGATAACTCATGAAATGACCGGCCGGGTCGTTACATCCTCCCCTCTTAAAAAAAACTTTCGTCCTCGAACGAGTCAAGAATGATACCTAAAGCCTTAATAGGTGAGGATATCTGCTCCACATCTCCCGCTCGGTTTCCCAGGTAGCCTCCTCCATGGGTCGACCTCTCCATTGCACTTTCACTGAAATTATATCCTTTGATCTCAACTTTCGGACCTAACGCTCCAAAATAGCCACTAGCTCCACATCATAAGTCAAATCACCGTCTAACTAACTTGTTCTGAAATCCAAAACATGTGACGAGTCGCCAATATACTTCTGGAGCATAGAAACATGAAATACTGGGTACACACTCAACAAGCTGGGTGGCAAAGCAAGCTCATAAACCACCTCTCCAATCCTCTGAAGCACCTCAAAAGGCCCAACGAACCGAGGACTCAATTTACCATTCTTCCCAAATTTCATAACACCCTTCATAGATGAAACCTTCTATAGAACCTTCTCCCCAACCATGTAACTTCACCTAGTCTAAAGCATCCTGCACAAAGTCTGTACCCAAAAGCCTAGCCTCGCCGGGCTCAAACCAACCAACTGGAGATCTACACTGTCTCCCATATAAAGCCTCATATAGAGCTATCTGAATGCTTGACTGATAATTGTTGTTATATGAAAACTCTGCGAGCGATAGAAACTCATCCCATGATCCAACAAAATCAATGACAGAAGCGCGCAACACGTCCTCCAATATCTGAATAGTGCGCTTAAATTGCCCGTCCATATGAGGGTGAAAATCCATGCTCAACTCAATTTAAGTACCCAACTCTCTCTGCACGGCCCTCCAAAACTGTGAAGTAAATTGAGTACATCTATCTGAAATGATTGAAACTGGGACACCATGCAAGCGAACAATATCTCAGATATAAATCTTTGTCAGCTGCTCTAAAGAATAGGTAGTACACACAGGAATGAAGTGCACAGACTTGGTCAGTCGATCCACAATCACCCATATAACATCGAACTTCTTCAAATTCTGTGGGAGTCTAACTACAAAATTCATGGTGATCCGCTCCCACTTCCACTCTGGAATATTTAACCGCTGAAGTAAGCCACCCGATCTCTGATGCTCATATTTCACCTGCAGTAGTTGAGACACCGAGCTACAAATCCCATAATATCCTTCTTCATTATTCTCTACCAATAATATTGTCTCAAATCCTGATACATCTTCGCGGTACCCGGATGGATGGAATACCGCGAGCTATGGGCCTCTTCCAGAATCAACTCCCGAAGCCCATCAACATTGGACACACATATCTGGCCCAACATTCTTAATACCCCATCATCACCAATTATCACATCTCTGGCATTATCATGCCGAACCCTGCCCTTAAGGACAAGCAAATGAGGATCATCATACTGGTGCTCTCTCATGCGATCATACAAGGAAAACAAAGAAACCACACAAACTGTGACCCGGCTGGGCTCTGAGATATCCAACCTCACAAACTGATTGGCCAAGGCCTGAACATCAACTGCAAGAGGTCTCTCCCCAATAGGAATAAATGCAAGACTGCCCATAATCACCGCCTTCCTGCTCATGGCATCGGCCACTACACTGGCCTTCCCCGGATAGTACAAAATAGTAATATCATAGTCCTTTAGCAGCTCCAACCATCTCCGCTGCCTCAAATTGAGATCATTCTACTTGAACAAGTTTTGCAGGCTACGATGATTAGTAAATATCTCACAAGAGACCCCTTACAGATAATGTCTCCAAATCTTCAACGCATGAACAATGGCAGCCAACTCCAAATCATGAACGTGGTAATTCTTCTCATGGGGCTTCAACTGACGTGAAGCATAAGCAATCACTCTACCCTACTGCATCAACACACACATAATACTAACTCTCGAAGCATCACAATACGCGATATATGTGTCACGCCCCAAACTGAGGGACATGAACAGCGCCCGACCGAGTAGCCCCAGTCAAGCGGACCTGGGTGCCTTTCCTATCCCACGTGTTACCCCATATTTTCATTGCTCATTAATCAAGGAATTAGCCATTTATAAAGAAAACACCTTTTTACAATACATACATGGTTATTTAATGAGGTTTACAACTTACATCGCCCAACAAACAAAATACATATTTACATAAGTTCGTAACCCACATTTACTATCTACGGAGCCTCTAAGGATACAAAGGATAATACAATACTTGCCGGTAACAAGGCTCCGGTTATATCTTACAGAAATACCAAAACATGACTCCGGAATAAAAGCGGCATAAGCCACGTAGGGCCCCGATAGGAAAGGGGCTCACCAATACAGCTGACGGGAAGTGAAAAGGGAGCTACGGTCGATGGACTGGAGTACCTGCTATGGATCCACCTACAATCATAAGACGAATGTAGCGCCCTCGGCAAAAGGGACGTCAGTACATTTGAATTGTACTGGTATGTATGAACAAACTTCACCCCAAGTAAAATCAAATAATACACAAGTAACAGATATCAATAGAATCAAAGATCAAATGCACATGAAAGAAACAATCAAAGCCAAACAAGTTTCACAATCTCTCCTTTTCCCCTTCAACATTATCACACCAATGATTTCACAATTTTCTCATATTTTCATTTCAATAGTGATTTCGATCACTTTCCACCCTTATTACCTTTGTCACCCTTATTACCTCGGCCACCCTTATCACCACAACCCACACCTTATTACTTTGTGTTGCGGCACGCAACCCGATCCCACCAAACAATCACAATTCACAAACAACACAACAACAACAACAATTCACAAAGAACAACAACAACAATTACTTTGTGTTGCGGCACGCAACCCGATCCCACCTAACAATCACAATTCACAAACAACACAACAACAACAACAATTCACAAAGAACAACAACAACAATTATCAAAGAAGCAAAAATAACAATTCACAAGAATTTCCGTATCCATCAATACCATTTCATCATATTCAATGACTCATATGCAATTTAAGTCACCACAATAATTACCCACAACAAGCCAAATATGTTATTACCATGGTTGTTCCTATTGCATCATTTATGATTTCCTTCCGTTATTTGTTTCTCATTTCTTACCACATAACACTTTCACAATCACACTCCCATATTTGGTTCGTTACCATTTACTTGCACCATCACATCGGAAGACTTAACCAACACCGTTCAAGACACATTAATCACAATAATTCACAAATAGTTCACATAAATAAACACGTAATTCCATGTCGACATCCTCAAGATTTTACAAACTTGACACATAAAAAGGTAGGCACATCAAATCACTTCTCACAATCACATATAACTTGGTGGTATGGAGATCAACTAAGGCAATCAACTCACATATTTTCATACAAGGTACACATACCGTATGCTCGTCACAACAAAGGGGATTATATTAGAGTTAAAGTTAGCCATACATACCTCATTTAAGCTTTCCTTAAGTTACTACAACGTTCCCGAAATTCTAGCAATTCCAATCTAGTTTGAGACATAACAAAGTTGAACACAAATTAGAAAGGTATTGATTGTTTCAGCTCATTTGAGCATTTTATCAAATACTAGTTGAGCATCTTAATCTCAAATATCTTTTTCAAGGTTTTCCTTCATTCCCCAACCAAATCTTTACTTATTTATGTTAAACAATCTTCCCATAAACCTAAGTTGTTCATGCATGTATACACAATACTTAATACACCCAAGAATCATACCTCAATAACCCATCTTATACTCCAAACTCGAAATTAAAACCTAGGGTATAGAATCTTACCTCTTAGATGAAGAACTTGTGATTGGGTTCTTTGATTCTTGAAGATTGATGCAAGATTTGGATGATTTAAATGTTGGGTTCCTCCTTATCTCTCTAAAATGCTCTCACCTCTCTCTAAAATCAGTAGAAACTGACACCAAATGAACCCCCAAAGGCTATATATTAAAATGAGGTCGGGTTATAAAAATTTGAAAATTAACCTTCCGATGTCAAGTATGCTACCGCAGAATCCACCGCAGAATGGGTATGCAGGCCGTAGATTCATCGAAGAACTCGTTGACCAGAACTTCGCTGTTCTGCCTCATTCTGCGACCATTCTGCGATCGCAGAATGGTTATGCAGTCCGCAGAGTTAAATATGCGATCGCAGATTTCAAGCAGAATCACATTTTTCCAGCTTTTGGTAATTTGATCATAACTTTGTGTAGGAATGTCCAAATGACAAACGGTTTGAAGAGTTGGAAACTAGACTCGAAGACCTTTCATTTTATATGTTAGAAATCACCTAAATCCTTATAGATATTTAGATATGCTCGTCCAAAGTGTGGACAAGTGCAAGATCATTGGGAATTTTAGCCTATTATGGACTTTTCCAATTTTCCTAGACTTAGGCCTTTCCTTGGACCCCAAATTACTTATCATAAGACTTATACGCATATTTAACAAATCTAATGGATGTACAACATGTTAATAGCACATAAACATATTATAATAAGACTATGTGACACCACAAAATCCTAAATTATTTAGCAAAAATTTCCTGGGCCTTACATTCTCCCCCCCCCCCCCAGGATCATTTGTCCTCGAATGAGGAGAAGATTCCGACTTAAACGCTTAATATAATAAATATCTTTTCTCACCTGCCTCAAGACCCTAAATTTTGACTAACTCCTAAATTTTTCAGAAATTTTGGCGAGTCTCCTTTGTAACTAGGCATATCCACCTGCCAGAGAATCACCAAAATCGTCTTAACAACACACCCACAACTAGACAGAGCACCGCAATGTATATATCAACAATACTAATCTCAATATTACAAGCACGACATTATCCTAAGGATACCAGAACATGGACTGCACAATATTAGATCAAAACACCTATATAGTACCTTTCAAGTAAAGACTAATTGATATTCAATCAAGCAAAAATATTTTCCTTACACGACAATTTCAGCCCTCCAGATGACCTTCTCAACTTACGAGATCTATCATGACACATTCTCGAAAATAATATCAACCCCCAAACATACATAACAAGGATGACAGATAGACACCTCGCATGAGTTAACTATCCATTGGATTTACCGTTAATCCTTCCACCGGAATGATACACAATTGGTCTCCACCTGCTTTCTTAGACATAGACATGTGGATCCACAAAATATATGGCGAACAACTATAGGGACACTTCATACTCCTACTGCGGCCTAATGTGAAATACACTTATGCAACCTTTATTATCAACTGACACAACATCTTCAGGGGAAAAATATTGAGAATAGCCTGTTTACCATCCAAACTCTAAATCTCTAGGCGAACACTCACACTAAACCCTTGATGACCTCCAACAATTACTCTAAGATGTGTTATCATAAACTGACCATAAAATTACCTATCCAATATATATGTGACCATACTGTGAAGTTTTATCTTTGACTTGTCTGAACTTACAATACCCAATGGATTTAATACAATGAGGAACAACAGAATCCAAGATCAGGCTGGAGTTATTCAGGAATCCATTAATGCGCTGAGTAGAGTACTTTATGAGGTTATATTCTAAGGAACACGAAAGTTACAACTAACAATACTGACATGGTTAATTACTGTGATACCTCAATTATTACACAAATGAGGCATAGGGGTATGTAGTACATTGGCAATAGGAATCATTAAGGAGGATTATTCAAGTACGTGAACCACTCGTTTTCTATAGTGTAGGGAAAATCCGTTTATCAAAAATAAGAATACTCTGGCACCTTGAATGCGATATGGGATTCAAAATACATGAAGTGGAATTACACTCCTGACGTTAGCTGACACAAGGAATCTATGCCGTAAGCCCATGAGTATGAAAATGAAGTTAAAACACTTATGAGATTATCATAACTCAAACAGCTTAACCCTCCTTGACAATTGACCTTATATGAGAGAGCTAAAGGTATGATAACTTGTCTTCCAAATCAATATGCTCATGATATGTGCAAAATTATTGAAGGCATCTAATCTCACCCCTTTTATGATTAAAACCACATAGCTCGGACATCTAAATGTTGGGATGAAATCATGTATTGGTTAGAGGCGTTCTAATGGTTAACCTGATGCTCTAGGGAGAAAGACAAATGACACTCCTATCCACCCAAAGAGGTGGAATACCAAGGGTAGCAAAACTCCCCTCATATGAAAATGATATAGTCAATTATTCTAGAAGTCGAGTGAGAAGGATGCCACATAACCCGTTCAATCCGACCCTTTTAAGACCTTTGAAAATGACATACACTTTGGTTTGAAATCACGGCAATTAAATCTTGAGCCTTAAGGAAAAATCATTACTTTTTGAAACCCAATAGACATGCCCTCGTGGTCCTAGAAATCATCAACAATGACGAGAAGGTACTTAAAACCATTACGAGTTGGTGTAAAACAAGACCTCAAAGTGCTTGCATGGATAAGTTCAAAAGAATGAGACGTCTTAATGCATTTATCGAGGAGAAGTAACCTGGGTTATCTAGTCACATGGATAAGCAGAGCAGGTAAATGGTTATTAGAAGAACATCTACAAAGAATGGCAGCAATATATATTTATTTTAACAAAAGGAATATGTCCCCTTCCTTAATGCTACAAGACTTCTTCTTTGATGCCATGAAACATAAATGAATTTTACAATGAGAGTTATCAGATGAAGTAAATAGTAGTGTAGAAAAACTAATGAGCACCATTTGGAACCAACGAGCATAAACAAAGTTGAAGACATTAGAAGTTTGTAGGAAAGGAGAAATTTGCCCACTCTCGGGGTGCTTGTAGAGTACATAAAAGTGAGGTTAATTAAATCATATCATATAGTTGGATAACTAGTCGAGACATTGATATCGCATTGAAGATTACGGGTAAACAACACATGATGCAAGACGAATTACAAAAAGTGAGAGAGCCCTATGGAAGTAAACTCTACATTGTAACCACTAGGAAGGGTGGTAATATAAAGCGATTACGAGAAGCTACCCTTTTTTTTTTTAAAGAAGATCTCTATATGAAGTCACGTGATGTATAGGTCTAGAATTCAAAAAAAATCAATTATGTTTAGAAACTCAACTTCATAATGAAGCATTAGAACACACTTCTATACAACCAGCTATTACAAGCCATATGGGGAGATACTATAAGACTTGACTGAGAGAAAGGTTTTGACATACGAATGTGTTACTAGGTGTATTTCTCATTGGCCAACCCAAAACTAAAAGGCGAGACTTACACTGATAAGAAGATGTTTGGACTAGCACAAGTGTAGATAATCCATTATCGGAAAGAGATCATTCAATTTCGGCAATTGTGGCAGGCTATCAACCCTTGATGAATCTTGAAGTGATATGAGAACCCAATGAGATAGTATTGGATAATCATGGAGGGTTTACAGATGGTCATAGTGAGTTCTTCATGGATTATTACTTGAGAAAATTAACACATGTTGGAGGTGTAAAGAGAAGATAAACATTTGTTATGAGTTGTACATGTTTATGCTATATTCGCTCCAAACTACAATATACGACCATGCCACGGGCAATCACAATACTAGGACAAGGTGAGCTTCCTACAATGGGATGTCCAAGTGGACGCGAAAGTTATGGAGGCACAATATCTTCCTATTACGGGGATATGAGGATCCCCAAATTTTCAGAGAGACTTTATGTGCACGGTGACCATTTCGGTTGACATGTACTCACTTGATAGGTGTTAAGGTATGCTCTTATGTTACTAGGCAGTGAGAAGCTTTCATGATGATATTCGCAAGAGAGTAGATTGATTGTTCAAACCATATAATCCTTATAAACAACTGAGTAAACCAGTGACTTGAGAAGGATCACAATGCTGGGATACTTTGCATGGAACTTGGCATCACATAGGTAAATTTTACAACGGTGCATGTAGAGGCACAAGCGATTAGATTTTGTCCAATTAAAGAAAAAGATTCTGTAAGAAATTCATCGGATATAATCCCTTGGTGAGAATTTAGGAAAAGCAAGTGGGAAATATCAATCCTAGATTTATGACTCAATTCAAGGGCGTAATTATAGAACTTAATTCCACAAGAATGTAAATAAGGGAATTCATAATGGAGTAGATTCACGAAAAGTGCGTCTCGTTCAAAGAGTTGATACACGCAATGTTCTTTTATTCAATACCTTATTAAGACCATGTTTATGAGAACTATTCAATATGGATGTACAATACAATGAGTAGAAATTCTAATTTGACTCACTTAATGACTTTAGGTTGGTAGGGAAATAGCTTAATCGATACTCCTCAACTCCACATCCCCAACGTACGTAGATAACATGCTGATATACATATGATCTGATGGTGCAGAGACATCAATAGGGACAAGGATACTCCCCTCTTAGCGATATGTTTTACCAATCCATCCACAGCTCAATACTTTTTCCTAACAAGTCCTTAGGCTATCCACTCGAACTCAATGGTGGAATCAATCCCTCCTTACATGCTTCAGATTCGTGAATTATGGTATCAAGGTTACAAGTCTTGAGAATAAGACTTAGAGAGGAAATCAGCTCCCTAACTTGAGCTCTATCGCACGATTAGAGTATCAAAGAAGGGTGAAATTCCTAAATGTCCGAATACCCTCCAACTTATAGATGTGGTCGACAACACACCGATAAGAAGGACTCTACTAGACATGGCTCCGAGACATCGTAGGACACTTGAAAACCTTAGGCTCTGATACCAAGTTTATCACGCCCCAAACCGAGGGACATGACCGGCGCCCGACCGGTAGCCCCAGTCAAGCGGACCTGGGTGCCTTTCCTATCCCACGTGTTACCCCATATTTTCATTGCTTATTAATCAAGGAATGAGCCATTTATAAATAAAACACCTTTTTACAATACATACATGGTAACATAATGAGGTTTACAACTTACATCGCCCAACATACAAAATACATATTTACATAAGTTCGTAACCCATATTTACTGTCTACGGAGCCTCTAAGGATGCAAAGGATAATACAATACTTGCCGGTAACAAGGCTCCGACTATACCTTACACAAATACCAAAATATGACTCCGGAATAAAAGCGAAATGAGCCACGCAGGGCCCCAATAGGAAAGGGGCTCACCAATATAGATGACGGGAAGTGAAAAGGGAGTTACGGTCGGTGGACTGGAGTACCTGCTATGGATCCACCTACAATCATAACACGAATGTAGCGCCCCCGGCAAAATTACGTCAGTACATTTGAATTGTACTGGTATGTATGAACAAATTTCACCCCGAGTAAAATCAAATAATACACAAGTAACAGATATCTATAGAATCGACGATGAAATGCACGTGAAAGAAACAATCAATGCCAAACAAGTTTCACAATCTCTCCTTTTCCCCTTCAACATTATCACATCAATGATTTCACAATTTTCTCACATTTTCATTTCAATAGTGATTTCGATCACTTTCCACCCTTATTACCTCGGCCACCCTTATTACCTTGGCCACCCTTATCTCCACAACCCACACCTTATTACTTTGTGTTGCGGCACGCAACCCAATCCCACCGAACAACCACAATTCACAAACAACACAACAACAACAACAATTCACAAAGAACAACAACAACAATTATCAAAGAAGCAACAATAACAATTCACAAAAATTTCCGTATCAATCAATATCATTTCATCATATTCAACGACTCATATGCAATTTAAGTCACCACAATAATTACCCACAACAAGCCAAATATGTTACTACGACCGTTGTTCCAATTGCATCATTTATGATTTCCTTCCGTCATCTGTTTCTTATTTCTTACCACATAACACTTTCACAATCACACTCCCACATTTGGTTCGTTACCATTTATCGGAAGACTTAACCAACACCGTTCAAGACACATTAATCACAAGAATTCGCAAATAGTTTACATAAATAAACACGTAATTCCATGTTGCCATCCTCATGATTTTACAAACTTTACACACAACAAGATAGGCACATCAAATCAATTCTCACAATCACATATAACTTGGTGGTATGGAGATCAACTAAGGCAATCAACTCACATATTTTCATATAAGGTACACATAACGTATGCTCGTCACAACAAAGGGGATTCTACAAGAGTTAAAGTTAGCCATACATACCTCGTTCAAGCTTTCCTTAAGTTACTACAACGTTTCGGAAATTCAAGAAATTCCAATCTAGTTTGAGACATAACAAATTTGAACATAAATCAGAAAGGTATTCATGGTTTCAGCTCATTTGAGCATTTTATCAAATACTAGTTGAGCATCTTAATCTCAAATATCTTTTTCAAGGTTTTCCTTCATTCCCCAACCAAATCTTTACTTATTTATGTTAAACAGTCTTCCCATAAACCTAAGTTGTTCATGCATGTATACACAATACTTAATACACCCAAGAATCATACCTCAATAACCCATCTTATACTCCAAACTCGAAATTAAAACCTAGGGTATAGAATCTTACCACTTAGATGAAGAACATGTGATTGGGTTCTTTGATTCTTGAAGATTGATGGAAGATTTGGATGATTCAAATGTTGCGTTCCTCCTTCTCTCTCTAAAATGCTCTCACCTCTCTCTAAAATCAGTAGAAAATGACCCCAAATGAACCCCCAAAGGCTATATATTAAAATGAGGTCGAGTTATAAAAATTAGAAAATTAACCCTCCGATGTCAACTATGCTACCGCAGAATCCACCGCAAAATGGGTATGCGGGCCGTAGATTCGTCACAGAACTCGTTGCCCAGAACTGGGCTGTTCTGCCTCATTTTATGACCATTCTGCGATCGCAGAATGGTTATGTAGTCCGCAGAGTTAAATCTGCGATCGCAGATTTCAAGCAGAATCGCATTTTTCCAGCTTTTGGTAATTTGATCATAACTTTGTGTAGGATTGTCCAAATGACAAACAGTTTGTAGTGTTCGAAACTAGACCCGAAGACCTTTCATTTGACAGGTTATCCGTCACCTAAATCTTTATAGGTATTTAGATATGATTGTTCAAAGTATAGACTAGTGCAAGATCATTGGGAATTTTAGCCTATTATGGACTTTTCCAAATTTTCCTAGACTTAGGCCTTTCCTTGGACCCCAAATTACTTATCATAAGACTTATACAAATATTTACCAAATCCAATGGATGTACACCTTGTTAATAGCACATAAATATTATAATAAGCCTACATGACACCACGAAATCCTAAATTATTTAGCGAAAATTTCCTGGGCCTTACAATATGAACCTGAAGTCGATGGCAAAACTAACATTAGAGATGTGGTCAAGGTAGTCTTGAGCTTCTGAAAGCTCGCCTCACACTCATCCAAACACATGAACGACATACCCTTTTGAGTTAATTTGGTCAAGGGCGATGCTATAGATGAAAATCCCTGAACAACTCGTTGGTAATAACCCGCCAAACCAAGAAAGCTGAGAATCTATGTGGTTGAGGATGGCTTGGGCCAACTCCAAACCACTTTTATCTTCTTCGGATCAACCTGCATACCCTCATTAGACACCACGTGTCCCAAGAAAGCCACTGAACTGAGCCAAAACTCACACTTGGAGAACTTTGCATAAAGATTCTCCTCCCTCAACCGCTGCAATACAACTCTCAAATGATCGCCATGTTCCTCCTGACTATGCGAGTACACCAGAATATCATCAATGAATACAATAACAAACGAGTCGAGATAAGGCTAAAACATGTTGTTCATCAGATGCATGAACACTGTTGGGGAATTTATCAGCCCAAAAGACATCACAAGGAACTTATAATGACCATATCGAGTCATGAAAACTATCTTAAGAATGTCCGAGTCCCTGATCTTCAACTGGTGATACCCTGAATGGAGATCAATCTTGGAGAACACCCTCGCTACCTGAAATTGGTCAAATAAATCATCAATACAAGGTAAAGGATACTTGTTCTTGATTGTGACTTTGTTCAACTGCCTGTAATCAATGCACATCCTTATCATGCCATCCTTCTTCTTTACGAATAGAACAGGTGCACCCCAAGGCGACACACTAGGCCGAATAAACCCCTTATCAAGGAGTTCCTGAAGTTTCTCCTTTAACTCATTTAACTCCGCTGATGCCATACGATATGGTGGAATAGAAATGGGCTGAGTGTCTGACATCAGGTCAATACCAAAATTAATATCCTTGTCGGGCGGCATGCCCGACAGGTCTGCAGGAAACACATCTGAGAACTCTCGCACCACTGGGGACATAATCGATAGTGGGAGTCTCTGCACTGACATCCCTCACAAAATTCAAATAAGAAAGACAACCCTTCCCAACCATACGACGGGCCTTAAAAAAATGAAAGCACTCTACTGGGAACATAATCCTCGAAACTCGCCACTCAATCCGTGGAACAACCGGCATAGCCAACATCATTGTCTTAGAATGACAATCTAAAATAGCATGACACGGAGATAACTAACACATGCCCAATATCACATCAAAATCGACCATACAAAGCAACAGAAGGTCCACTCGGGTCTCTAAACCCCCAATAGTCACCACATACGACCGATATACGTGGTCCACAACAATAGTATCATTCACCGGAGTAGATACACGAATAGATGAAACAAGAGACTCACAGGGTGTATCTAAATAACAAACAAAATATGATGACAGATATGAAAAGGTGGAACCAGTATCAAATAACAAAGAGGCATCTCTGTGGAAAACTGAGACAATACCTGTAATCATAGCATCTGAAGCAATAACATCGGGTCTGGCCGGAAGAGCATAGAAATAGTCCTGACCACCGCATGATAGGCCTCCCCCTCTAGGGAGACCCCTAGCTGACTGACCTCTACCCTTAGATGACTGGGCGGGTGATGAAGTAATAGGCACTAAATTTGAAGGCTGACCCCTTTTCTGAGATAAACCTCCTATAAGGCGGGGACAAAACCTCTTGATATGACCCAAGTCTCCACACTCAAAGAAACCTCTCTCAGAAAATGGTGGTGCGGACTGAAGGGAGCCCCGAGCACCGGGATAACTACTGGAAGAAAGAGACACAGATAATCCTGAACTGATGGTGCGTGAGTCAAGCTCTACGTTGGGAGGGCACTGAGAGATGAGTGGCCGTGATGTGAGCTGTGAGAACCATGGCCCGATGATCCACCATGGTGACCTGAACGAGCTGGCTGAGTATGTCTGAATGGATGACCTCTGTCGTGATGGAACTGACCTCCCGAAGGAACACCACCAGAGCTACGAGATCCTCGAGACCTCGTATCCTCTATCTCATCTCGCTCCTAGTGGCGAACTAACTCTATCTCTCTAGCAATGTCAACCACCTCATCAAAAGGAGAGCCAAATACTCTCTCTCTCTCTTGTTAGAAAAATCTATAGCTGATAATTGAGGTTATCAACGAACCTCCTGATCCTCTCTCTATCCGTGGCAACTAGCCAGATAGCATGACGGGCTAACCCGAAGAACCTCATCTTATACTGCGACACGGTCATGTCCCCCTGATGCAGCTACTTGAACTGCCTGTGTAGCTCCTCTCTGCGAGAATGCGCCACATACTTCTCTAGGAAGATAATGGAGAACTGATGCCAGGTAAGGGGCGCTACACCAATAGGCCTAAGCTTCTCATAAGCCTCCTACCAAGCAAGGGCAGCTCTAAAAAACTGAAAAGTAGTAAATGAGACCCCGCTAGTCACCAGAATACTTGTTGCACGTAACATTGTCTGAAACTTAACTAAGAAACACTGGGCATTTTCGCCCTCTACACTACTGAAAGTCGGAGGCTGAAGTGTACTAAATCTCTCCAATCGATGCTGATCATCGTCAAGCATAACTGGAACCACAAAATCGTGAGAATGTGCAACCGGCTGGGCTTGTGGTGCCTCTGGTGTCTGCAATCCCTGAACAACCTGCTTGGGTGTATGGGCGGCGGGAGTCTGAGTGCCTTCGCCATCCTGAGAAGTAGTTGTTGTAGTAGAAACTGTGACCACTTGAGCAAGTCTAGTGCACATGGTCAAGATCTGATCTAAGGTCTTCTGAAGACAAGGAATAACAATGGGCTCAGTCGGTGTCTAAGCTGGTCATGCTGGAGTATCCGTACTTCGGGCCTGGCCATGAACTAGGGCGGCTGGTGGATCTGCAGGTGTTGCCCTAGCTGTTGTGCGGGCTACACCCCTGCCCCTACCATGGCCTTGACTGCGTCATTGGCCTCTAGTGGCCCAACTGGTAGTCGTCTGTCCTGACCGGTAGCACGTGTCCTCACCATCTATGAGAGAATAGAATAACATAAGTTTAGTACTATAATCAATAGATTCGCATGACAAGACTTCAAGAATGTGAAGTTTTTCCTAAAGGTTCTGCAGCCTCCCTAAGATAAGTACAGACGTCTCTATACCGATCTACTAGACTCTACTAAACATGCTCATGACTCGTGAGGCCTATGTAACCTAAGCTTTGATACCAACTTATCAGGGCCCCAAAACCGACCCGGTCATGATGGCGCCTATCATGAAAGTAGGCCAACCAAATTGTTTCCAAAGCAAACCACATTTTCATTTGAAATTTTAGAAAAACCATTTCTCGACAAAATTCCGATAAAGATATAAAATCCAATTTAACAAAGCAGAAAAATACAAGCCCGGCGTCGGGTGTCAAGAAGTCATGAGCAACACAACAATAGTTCCAAAACAAGACAAGACCACAATAGTATGGAAATAATAATAATAATAATGTACTAATAGGAATATAGAGTAAGAGAAAAGCAGAACTGTGAATTGCCAAGCAGCTACCTCGCTATCTCCGTGAAGTCTGCGACCTGAATAGTCAGCAACCGCTACTGTGACATGTGATACCTTGATCTGCACACAAAGTGTAGGGGGTAACGTGAGTACACCAACTCAGTAAGTAACAAGTCCAAACTATGGACTGACGGGTAGTGACGAACCAAACCTCGACAGGTAATACAAATATAATCTACTCAAAAGTAGACATACTTACGGTTCAAATAAAAACTTAGTAGTAAATAGATATAGTGTAAACAGTACGGAGTAATAAGCTCGGGAATCTAATTGTACCTATGCACAAATAGCATGAACAATGTTTCGTGTACGTCCACTCACAGGTGCTCAACCACTCGGTACTGCATATGGTCGTCCGGCCCAAGGAAGATCCATCCCAGAATATTTACATCAGTGGCTATCAGTCTCCAGTACCGAGGAAAATAGGCCAATCTAGCCTCATGGAGAATATCCATCTCCAGATATAAATACTTCGGACAAGATCCATGTCCAAGGAAGATCTATCCCTCAATAACATCAACTGCTTTCACTAGGGTGTAAAGACTCTAGAGGGGCTTCTCTTAGCCCAAATGCTATAACAAGCCAACGAAGGCATGTTCAATATCTCGTTGCAGCGTGCATCCCGATCCTATATTGTCACTCAATATCAGGCTCTCAGCCTCACTCAGTCATCACTCTCCAGTCTCACACATATGGGCTCAAAATGTCATGATACTAGCCCGGACAATGATATCATGTGCCAAATAACAATAATCGAGACTGATGGATGAACATGACTGTGTACAGAATTTCAACGAAGATAATAATATGACAACAAGAAATGACCTCTAGGTCTCAACAGTACCGGCATGAAGCCCTAACATGATAATTAGCATGATTTACAGCTCATTAACCTAGTCACATAGGTACAACATAGATATCAGCAAGAAAGAGTCACTAAGCGGTGCCATGAAATCATCCACGCCAAGATTTACACGGTACACATTCACACGTCCTTCACTTAGCATTTGCGTCACCTCAATAATAATCATAGAACATATAGTTCAGGGTTTTGAACTCTCAGAACCAAATTTGGAAGCATTACTTACCTCAAGCCAAGCCAAACTCTATCCCGCGACGCCCTTGCCTCTCAATCAGGCCTCCAAATGCCCCAAATTTAACAAAAAATCAAAATTATAACATCAATATATGCTCAGGGAACAAAGCCCATGCAAAAATAACCAAATTACATTAAAAATCCCAAAATTGGTCAAACCCGACCCCCGGTCCCACATCTCAGAATCTGATAAAAATCACATCCATCCCGCCCCTTTTTTTCCTCTACGGGGAGGAAGTCCGGGTTTCGACATTCATGGGGTGTAATGACTCATTTCCTTTTGGAAATTTGGTATTTGAAGAGTCTCCACCTAACGGATTATGGTGTGTTAGGGCACCTAGAGTGATTAACTCTTGGGTTGGTTAGCATTACCAGAGATTAGGGTAAGGGCTCGAGATAACCTCGAGGGGAAGGTGTTAGGCACCCCTCTTGGTCCACAACTGTGGGTCCCGACCGAACTTATATTTACAAATTAGTCCATACAAATGGTTGAATCAAGCAAGTTGTAAGTCCATTGAACAAGTCAAGTAGTGAAGTACAGGTTTGAACAAATTATATAAAAATAAAGTTTTTTTTGTTTTTTTTAAAAGGAGAGGATTTGGGGTAAGGAGGGGTCTTAGGTTGTTTATCTTATAAGATCACCTCACGCAATATCTGGTAAACACTCAACACTGAGGGGCTACACGTGACATTAACGCGTAGTCATCATATCCCACGTCTACTCTTTCCATCCCCTTATTGGTCATGCAAAGCGAGTGTTTGGTCATTGATTCCTATTGCGTGCTGCTACCCATCCCTTCTTAATAGTCCCAGAGGGAATTAGGACCTTTACCTATAGGTGGTTCTAGACGTACCCATAAGGTTTCAAAGGCAGAAATCTAAGCCGATAGTCAAAAAGCACGACTCATACACAAGTAAGGTTTTTATTAATCAAAGCCCTAAGGCAAGATTTCTAAGTGGTTATGCAGAAATAGACCACATTCAGATACAAAAGTCATAACCTATTAGTTGCCTAGGGCCTCTTCTTTAAAGTTTATTAGAATCAGAAACGTTGAATAACAAAAACAGCTTTAGAGAAATGCAGGTTTTGAAAATGCCCTAAGGCTTGCCTATATGCAGAATACTGATATTTATGTTAATGCAGAAACAAATTGGTTTTTTTAAATAGACACTTGTAATACATATAGGCAGGATATCTAATGTGATTAAAGCAATGTTGAAAGAACCAATTTCAGGAAATGTTATCGCTTAATAAGACCAGTTTTAAGAAGTAAACTAGGCGAGAGGAAATCGACTTATTAGGCTAATTAGATTTTCAGACGTAATTGTGAATAGAAATCCCTATAGTCATGGTATCTAGGCATATTACTGGTTTTAGTCAATTTGCATTAACATGCGAAAGACTTACTAAATCAGAATTATGTCTTATAGGCATGGTATCTATACTTGAATTGATTTAAAACATGATGGCTTGGAACCTAGAAATGTGGTTTTTAATCATGACAAATTCAAGATTTATGAACATGATTTCTATCTGATGCAAATGACATTAAAAGTGAAAACCTATAGGCATGATGTCTATTAGGTGAAATCAGATTCAACAAGATTAACATCCTATGAACATGTTTTCTATTGAGTAAAACAAGCAAATTTGATAGTAAAATCCTAAGAGCAGAATTTCTACCCATATTACCCCATAAAGTATATATCTACCCACTCTTTTTACTGAATACCCCAATTATCTGTTTACAATTTATTACAAGCAACAAATGAATTACATAAGTGAAATAGAAAATCAAGAAGCTATTCAATAGAAAGCCTACAATCATGCCCAAGTTTCCCAAAGCCTCCAATGGTCTCCATTTCCATAGACAAATCAGAGTCAAGGTGCATCAAAGTTCCCTAAGGGTCTCAAGGACCCGGGGTAAGTATTACACCTAGACTTACTAGCCAATAATTTAACTAATGCGGTGTGGAAAGGCTAACCTCAGTATACCAGAGTTTAGAGGGTTCTCAAGAGGATCCCAAGGCAGTACACGTACTAGAGGGGGCAGAACTTATTAACTAAGAGTAAAGTGAAAGTGCAGGATACAGGTTGAAGGCAGTTTATTAAAGACTGGACTTAAAAGTCTGTTTTGAAAGTAATTAATAAAGTAATAGAGATTGTTTGAAAGGGTTGGAGAGGTAAATAAAATCAAGAACTCAGGATAGAATTACACATAGAACCCAAATGAGTTCAATAGTCACATAGGGGGGTCAAAGGGCTTGTTGTACATAGGTATTTGACTGTAAACAAATAACTCTGGCAAGGGTATTTCGACTGGTTTGGACATGCTCAGCAATAATTTAATCTGGCATAATCACAAACTAATCAAGGTTAATATAAATACATAGGAGGGATATGGATTTGGGACTCATTAGAATGGCAAGCACACAGTGAGTGAAAGAACAATTGTCCAGGCATGCTTGAATCACACAAATGAATACATGAATTTAAAGGGAGGGGAGTTATACTATCATGCGTAGATACAAACTTCACAACAGAACCATAAGTAAAAGCGGGCTAGAAATAAAAGAAACTGAAACAAGAAGAGAAACATGTTGTTGTTGAGGCTTTAAATTAAACTAGGACATACCAGTGAAGATAGAAGTAAGTAGAATGAAAGAACCAAAGAGCAC
The DNA here is from genome assembly GCA_026770625.1 of Nicotiana glauca. Classification (NCBI taxonomy): domain Eukaryota; kingdom Viridiplantae; phylum Streptophyta; class Magnoliopsida; order Solanales; family Solanaceae; genus Nicotiana; species Nicotiana glauca. Next base: position 35,861 of record MU735976.1, read on the forward strand.
AGATGATTAGCCTTGGATTGAAGCCGACTAATATTAGCAAAATAACACAAGGAAGAAGGGAGAACAGAGATTTTAAATAAAAGAGAAGTTTTTGAAAGCCAAGTGTCCGTGTCTTGTTTGTGAAAGACTCAAAGTATTTATAGTTGAAAGTAGGTAGTGGAATAAGGTAAAAATTATAGTAGTACACTAATTTAAGAACTCAGAATCAATAAATTAGAGAATCAAGGAAGTACTTCCTTGAGTTAAGGGAATTAAGATCAAACGGAAAGATTTAGTACTATATAAGGCAAGAGGAATAATTAGTGCATGATTAAATAAGGAAAGGAGCTAGAGTTCAGTATACATAAAGTAGTCAATTAGGACCAAATTCAGAAAGACCTAATGAAGGAAAGACTAAGTAAAACAAAGCGCCATAGTAAATAAGGTAACAAAATCATTTAATTCAAACAGACGAGTAGAATTCTAGGGCTTTGAAGGAAAATCTTTCAATTACCGAAAGTTAAGGAAAATCAGAATCAATCATGGGGAGTCATGATTCTGAATATTTCAACATATAAATAGAGACTAATGAACAGAATTAACAAACAAACAAGGTCAATTATATAGGCAGAAAGAAACATGAGATGAGCAAACACAGTCATATAAAGGTGATATAAGTAGGCTAAAGATTCAGCAGAACATATTTGAAGCATGGCGACCACGAGAGAGTAAAAAGACCATGGCAAAGAAAATCATGCTAGCACACAGAGCCAAGGCAAAGAAAATCATGCTAACACATGGAACCAAAGTGAAGAAAATCATGGTAACACACAGAAGCAGAGTAAAGAAAATCATGCTAACGCACAGAAACAAGTAAAGAAAAACATGCTAACAAGCAGAAACAAGTAAAGAAAAATCTTTAAAACTTAGGGCTTTTACCAGATTCAAGTTAAAAAGAAGTAGGAACATAGAATCGGTCAAGATAAACTTGGGAAAAAGGTTTAATCATAAAGAAATTGGTTGAAACAAGTATAGAAATAACTCCGAGAAAACCCTAGTTTTCAAAGAAAGTAAAAACGGTTTAGAATAGAGGATCTTTCAGAAGAAAGCTCGAGAATAAGACAACCGTAGAAGGAAACAAGCTTAAAACATGAAAATAACATAGATCTGAGAGATACAGATCACATTAGAGAAGCCTCGAACAACAGAATTAGAAACCCTAGGTCCAAATCGACATGGCCCAGGACCCTTAAGGGCCTTAGAGATGATGAGCAAAGTGGTGGAGTGACCATTGGAGGCTTGGGGTTTGAGAGATAGTTGTCGGAGATGACCGGAGAAGGAGGTGAGTGGAGGAGTGTAGGGTTAAGTTTGAGAGAAGAGTGGAGATAAGAGAGCATCTGAAGGCGGCGAATTGGAGAAATAATTAGGGTTAGGGGGGTTGGTTAGAATTAAAAAAGGAAGGGAATTATTTGGACCGTTGATCTGGGAGATCAACGGTTAGGATTCAAATAGGTAGGTGGGTTTCGGGTTTGTGTAACGTTTAGTAGGGTATGGGTCAGGTTATTGATTGTAAAATTGGGTTGGCAATTGGGGTCCGATTTGGCTATAATTGAAAGCCAAATTTGGTTGTTATTTAAATAGCCAGTTTTTTCCTTATTTTAATTTATAAAAACAATAGGTAATTTCTGGAAAATAATTTAAGGTCCCAAAATCATTTAAAATACATAATTAACAATCTAAAAATACAGGGTCTAATTTTAGGCATATAAAATATAATTATATCTTAAAATGGGCTAACATTGCAATTATATGCCATTTAGCTTTAAAAATACTAAATGTAATTGTAAAAATTTATAAAAATTACATTTGCCATATATTAGAATAAATATAAAAATCCAATAAACGAATTATCAAAACAATAATTTTGGAAATAATTATTGGAGATTTTATGGATAAAAGGGAGAAAATAAGTCAATTTAAACCCTTAAAATTATGGGAAAAATAATAAAAGCCTTGTGCATACTTATATATGCATATATATGCTATTTTGAAGGCTTTTATGCATATTAAAATATATAGGGAAAAATTGGATATCAACAGCTGCCCCTCTTTACCCGGGAAGGATGAAAGAGTTTTCGGATAAAGAAATGATGGCTAATTTTTTTCGAATGGGATGTTTTGAAAGATAGAGGCCGAGCTTCAGTTTCTGAGTTGCCTATATATCCCTGGTTTTACAGGAATCAGGACATCTGTAGTTTTGGATCCAACTGCGGAGTATGCCGATGAATTTATTGCAAGAACGGACACGAGATGTGGAAGCGGCTATGATGAGAACGGTCAAAGGGAACTGGAGCGAGATCGCTCCTACTATGATATCGGTTGCTTACTGGTTACCTGTAGATAAAAGATGCTACAAACGTATTTGTGAAAATTTAAACATGATGCAAATTCCCTTTGGACAATAAAGGTTGTCTTCGGATGGTTAAAGATGATATCCTTTGACCATGATATCCTGGGCCATGAATTGTTTTATGAGGGATTCGCAGGCCATGAAATGATGTTCTCGGGCTATAAAAATGGTTCCTCCAAACCATGATGCCTATGAATAATGATATGCAAATTCGAGAGATCCTTAGGCCATTGCATGGTGTCTTCAGGCTATGAGGATGGTACCTTTAGACTATCACACCCTTGGACAGATTGGTGATGTTTCAGATATGCAATAATAAGATGTAACAAGACAAGGATTAGTCTTGAAAAATGGAGGGCAAAGCTTAGCCCAATGTCACACCTCCTTTTTCCGAATACTTTATCGGCCCTTACTATACCCCGGGAAGAGATATAGTAATAAAGGAGTTTTTCCATTTTAAGGACAATCGAAATGGGATTCATTTTTATTTAAGAAATCAGAGTCGCCACTTAGGAGATTTATGGTGTCCCAAGTCACCGTTTTTGAAACCCGAATCGAGGAAGGGTTTGACTCTGTTTAACAGTCGCGAACCAGAAATTCGAGTAAGGAATTCTGTTAACTCGGGAGAAGGTGTTAGGCACTCCCGAGTTCCGTGGTTCTAGCACGGTCGCTCAACTGTAATATTTGGCTAAAATATTTGATTTTAATACATGTTACCCCACTTGTGCAATTTTAGAATTAATTACCTCTTTTTGTCAATTATTTTATTTAAGAAAGTGAACGTCGTTTAAGAACATATTTTCGGATCACGTCACATGAAATGCACCCGGATCCTCGACACATTGTTATTTGACATTTTCGGATTTGGATTTGGCTTGAATGAAATGCACACCCGTAGTTAGGAAGGTAAAATTATTTAATAAAGCGCCTAAAGCAACTACGCGTTTGCAATTTGCGAGGTCCATGAAAATTCGCTAAATGGCACGCCTCGATTTCTAAGGATTAAACAAAATCAATTAAAACGAGGGCCCTGCAATTGTCATTTTTTGTTAAACTTAATCACACAAGCATAAACATCCGTGACAATGGCAAACTGTGACATGATGGCCTCACACTTTGTTAACAATTACAAACTAATTAAAGTCTCCAACAGGTTTCACTTTAAGCAAACAAGATAAACTTCAGCATACCTCAAGCCAATCAACTAATTAACAGAGGACT
>MU735983.1:4841-32025 GCA_026770625.1 Nicotiana glauca
AGTTTCAATAAGTTGGTCACAGATTTGCAAAATATGGATACAACTTATGATGATGGTGACTTGGCCTTGATGTTGTTGGCGTCACTTCCTGATGAGTACGAGCACCTTGAAACTACTCTACTCCATGGAAATGACGCAGTTTCTCTGAGAGAAGTTTGTTCGGCTTTGTACAACTACGAACAAAGAAAGCGAGAAATACAGAAGGGCGGAGAAGGAGAAGCATTATTTGTGAGGGGTCGTCCTCAAAATCAAACGAGGACAAAGAAAGGAAGATCTAAGTCAAGATCTAAAACCAGCAAAGATGAATGCGCCTTTTGTCGAGAAAAGGGACACTGGAAGAAAGATTGTCCGGAGTTGAAGAATAAGGCCAAACACAACATATACCTCCTGTTTCTTACAATAAAATTAAGTATCAGTTTTTAAAATCCATTGGTTATTTCTCATTGGCTAAATACCCAGATAACCCCTTAAACTTAACAAAATTTGTAGTTAGCTACTCAAACTTAATTAGTGACTATATAAAACAATTCAGTTCGTCAGATGTGTCTTTTGAAAGGTTATAATTTGATGGTGAAGTTTGGCAGCGGACGTGTCTGTTCTTTGCACTAATGTGAGAGAGACGAAGAAGAAAACACACCACAAATGAAACCCCTTTGACCCGTGCAACTCAATAACCCGTGCAACACGGAAAGTTGCAGCATAATCCAAGCATAATCCAAGTTGGTGCACCAACTCGTATATTATGTTGGAACTTTCCGTGTTGCAGCAAAATAGTGGTTATTTTTTAATAACTTTACAAACACTGACTATTTTTTAATTATCATTCCGAAAACTAGCTAGCCCGTGCTATTTTCACATTAATAACCCGCTCATTTATTGAACTCAGCCTATGTTGACTCAATTCATCTCAATTGATCTAAAGTTGGCTGATATTTAGCCCAAATCGATCCATGAATAATTTTGCTAAACTATTTTTAAAAAATAATTCTTTTATTGTTTGATATGTTACTCCTATATGACTATAACAAAAGAAAAAAAAAGTCTTATTTGATAATTAAATAATCATAAGAAAATAAAACACATTAATTAAAGCTTGTTAAGAGTTGGATGAATTAGGCTATGGCCCAAATTTTAGCTCATTTTGATTCAACCCATCTCAGCCCAATGACTCCGCCCATTTATTGACTCTCCGATTTTGACGCGCCCAAAATCAACCTAACCTGCCCATTTGACACCTCTAGTAAAAGCTTTTGTATGGTTTTTAATTTGCGTTGTTATAAGAGATTCTCATTAAGGATAAAATAGATAAAATAAAAAGTCCAAAGCAAAATTATTTCAAATATAAAAATATGTCATTTATTTTTAAACGAACTAAATTTTCATAACCACTACAATTTCGAGCCTAGTAATTATAAATTGCCTAATTATCATTCGTAGCTTGTTAAGAGTTGAACTCAAGACCTTTACTAACTAAACAAGTGCTCTAGCCAACTATCTACAAGAGCTTATTGCTCTTTTGTTTTAGTTCAAAACAATTTATCTTTTACTGAAAATATTACTATGAATAATAAATATAGTTTAAATATTTGATATATCGCCTGATTTTCTCTATATAAAAAAAAAAAACATACCGCATAAATAGAAAGATAAGGAGTAAGCAACATGCGGTGTGCCATGTAGGGTGTACATGGACCGGATTGGTTCGTTTTTTATCAAAACCAAACCAAACCAACTATATCGGATTGGATTGGTTCGGTTTTGTCGGGTTTTTCGGGTTTTTGAATTTTTTGTTACTTACATATTATTTAAATCTTACTTTATTAAATATTTGATACGTATACATCTATTTAGTAAAAATATTAAAAGTTGACAAATATATTATCAATTAAAATATTCTTATGCGAGAATTCCATTAGTTAACACATGATAATTATTTTTTTAGTTGTCTGACAATAATTTTTCGTTGATACACACTTTTAGGTTATCCGAATTTAATAATTAAACATAAAAATCAATGTGATACCTAAATATTAATAACAACTTCATATAAAGATATAAGAATTTAATACATCTTAACATATGATATGAATATGTAAGAACAAAGAGATAGAAGAATTTTAGTAACACTTGATAAGAAACTGATCATACAACCCATTATTTAATGTCAATAAATATGGAGCACTTCATATTCTATTAAAATTTATATCCCGCAAGAGAATCCCAAATATTTCTAGATATTTTTTAAAGAAAATTTTATACAAAATCTTAAATAATATTTATAAAAATTATATATTTATACGTCGGGTTGGTTCGGATTTTTTTTGTTCAATACCAAACCAAACTGAGTCGGATTTTTTAATCGGTTTGATTTGACTTATCGGTTTGGTGTGGTTTTTCGGTTCAGTTTGTACACCTCTAGTGCCATGTAGGACTCAAAAGACATTTTACACGAGATGAGGTGTTTATATGGTAGCTAGTTAAATTTGTGTGAATAGCTGACAAATTTAAGGGGTTATATTTAGCCTTTTTTAATTTGTGAGTAGAGTGAGCTCATTCAGGATTTGACTCGCTCATTTCACACGTAAAAGAAAGATTTTCAAGGGTGAAAGAGGAGTAGCTTTGCAGTTTACTCTCTCTCTCTTAATTTAGATAAGCTAGTTTAATTCGGTAACAAGTTTTTTTTTAAAAAAAGACTTTTAAAATTTATGATTTTAAAAGTTAAAGGGGTAAAGCTTTGTAGGACTATTACATTTGTGTGGTTAAAAAAACTTCTCATTAAAGTTAAAATAATTAAAATAAAGAGTTTAAAGTTGAATTATTTTCTGTTGTAGAAATGTGTCATTCTTTTTTCAAAATGACTAATAAAAAACATGTGTCATCTAAATTGAATAGAGAGAGTAATAAACCATTTACCTTTAGCAATGGTTTATTTTATTTTATTATATAACACATATAGTTTTTCCTAATATTATTTGACTTGACACTTATCTGGAACATTATACAGCTAATTAGATTAGTTAAATATTTGGGTCACCTTAAAGTCTCATAACACATACGCAAGCAAGAGCGGATCCAATATTGGTATCACTTTCAGTTGAACCCATAATATTCGACGCGAAGCATAAATATATAAAAGTTTACTAAAATTTGCAGTAAATACTACTATATATATATATATATATATGAACCTATAATTTGCATAATCAATTTAAAAACTACTGGTCAAACGTTTTAAAAAAGTACTTACCCGATTGAAGACCATAAAACCAAGGTCAAGATCCACGCCGTCAACTGTGAGAGTCTTGGCATGGCTGCGGAGATAATGTTCCTTCTCATAAACCACAACTTTGACACCAGCTTTTGCTAATTCATATGCAGAAACAAGTCCACTTATCCCTGCCCCAACCACTGCTACTTTCATGTTTAAAACTAAAGTTACAACTGCATGCAATAACAATATAATCAAGATTAGAAGTAATTAGTAGTCACTAGTCAGTAAACTCAGGGGGCTAGCCCTTCAAATACATGTTTCCAATAACTTTTGTTCAAATCATATATTTGTCTTAAAAAATTATTGAATTATGCACAAATTATTAATTTAAAATTAAATAGCTAAAAAGAATTAGAATACTGAACTCATAATTTTCAAATCTTGATCTGCCTCTGAGTAAACTTTATCTTTAATGTATACATTACAGATCACTCATTAGATGAGCACAGCTATGGAGTTGTTGGTGTTTAAGGTGTTATAATAGTGGTAAACTTACCTCAAGGATATTGCTGGAGTTTTAAGAGTTGAGGATATTCTAAAAATGCCGTAAGAGTAGAAGAAACTCCTTTTAATATCTTTGCGCCAAATGCATTGCTTTGCCCAGAACTTCGTTTTGCTCTCAGAAGATGAACGGAATATCAGGATCTTCTAATCAGTTGACTATTTATAACCTGCACAAGATACTTCCGTTTGGATATGTTGGGTTAAAACGATACAAAGATACGGTGTGACAGTGTCCGTTTTGGACTAAGGTCGTACGTTATCCCCAAAAGGACCCACACCATTAAGAGTAAATAGCATGGGCTAGCCACTTTATCGGAAAATAGCTAGCATTTGCAAAGTTATTGAAAAATAACCGCTAGTTTAGCTCAAACATGGAAAGTTTTAGTGTAATATGCTGGGTATAGAGTTCCTGCATACAAACTTCGAGCATATTATGTTGGAACTCTAGTACATTAAGCTGGAATCTCATATATAAAAAATTCGAATTCCAACATACTATGCTGGAATTTTTCCGGATTTTTAAGGTTCTTTTTGTTTAGATTTTATCTTTACATGAAAAAGTAGCTAAATTTCAATTGGTTTTGAAACTGTGGCTATTATTTACTTTCCCGTTGTAAATCAGGCTTTTTTTTTTATACCTATTATAAGTATCTTATTTTTCTTTTCTACTTTCTATGTTCATCACCATTAATAGGCTAACTTGGAGATTGACTGGCAACCCACATGATCCGAGTTTTTATGGTTACCGAAGCTTAGCGGAGAGGCTATGTATGCGTCTTTGAAGTTATAGGTAAAAGTAGTAAACCATTCTATAAATTCCACCACTCGCCATCTTCATACTCATCCCGTCAAATCATTGTCTTTGATATGAGCTGTTGGGCTAAAACGGCCTAAAAGTATTCTTAATATGGTATGATATTATCCGCTTTGAACTAAATTCTCATGGTTTTTTTCAAAAGACTTCACACATTAAGAGTATCCAATTTCTTATAAGTAACTTATTTTTTCCTTTTTATTTTCCATTTGGAACTTTGTTCCCACACGCAATAAGATAGGATATTGTGTTATTATGCTTTTCTTTTTTAACTTAATTAATTAACTTGAAAAGGATTTCCGATTAAGACTACTGCGCATTAAGTACGAACTAATTTCATGCAAGGTCCTGTCACATATTTATGCCTTTATGTAGTTTAATTACTGAAAGAAATATTTAGTTACTTAGCTTACTAGAATTGGAGCAAAAGAAAGAAGGGGTATTTACGCAGAATTTAGTTTTTGTTTTTCCTTTTTCTTATTCAACACGTTTTTTTCTGTTTACCCTTCAAGAATACTTGCTAGACACAATATAGGTCCTCTTCTACGATTTTCTAGTAATTAAGAAGTCCAAGTAACGACATTATTTTACCTCTAGATCTATAAAAGGAATTAAAGGAAAGACACAAACATGCAATTTTTACGACAAACCTAACCAAATCTTTAGAATTTTGTAATAACAAAACTAGGGGTGTACATAGACCGGGTTGGTTCGGTTTTTATCAAAACCAAACCAAACCAACTATATCGGTTTGGATTGGTTCGGTTTTGTCGGGTTTTTCGGTTTTTTTGTTTCATGAATATTATTTCAATCTTACTTTATTAAAATTATAGATAAAGTTTTGATAAGTGAATATATGTTTAGTAATTATGGAAAAAAATTGATAAACATATGATTTATTAAAATATTCTAATAGAATTTTTTTTTAGTAACACATAATAGTTATTTTCTTAGTTGTCTAATAATGTTTTTTCATTAATTTACGCTTTCAGAGTTAATACATGAGAGGATCCCAAATATTTCTACATTTTCTAAAGAAAAATCACTATAAACTCTTAAAAATATAAATAAAATTTATATATTTATATGTCGGTTTGGTTCGGATTTTTTTACTCAATACCAAACCAAGTCAAACCAAATCTAATCAAATTTTTTAATCGGCATAATTTGGTTTTTCGGTTTAGTGCGGTTTTCCGGTTCGATATGAACACCCCTAAACAAAACACAGACAAAAGTGGCCATCCATCTCAAATCACTCAAGGGAAATTTCTAGACTTGACAAGTCTACAAGACCAATAATTTGATGAGTACCTAAAAATTTGAAGTCTCAACCAAACATTTATATTTAGGGGTGGCCATAGTTTGGCCAAAGCCAGAATTTAATTCGTTTTTTATTTTTAATTTTTTATTTTGATTTTCTGACTACGGATTAAATTTTGGATATAATTTTTAAATTTTTTGAATTTCAGATTGAATGTTGGTTTTGGTACTTCATATTTTTAGATATTCAAAAATCTAAAATTCTTATTCTTTATATTTAATGCTACACATTAGACAATAGCTCATTATCCATATGCCAATAGTAAAAGTCCAATACCATACCTGTTAGACTTTATCTCCTGTATTATAATTATTAAATTACTCTCAGAATATTTTTTAAAATGATTCTAGACAAACTATTTATACTTATTAAATAAATTTCTTAACAAAAATATAAAATTTGGTCAAAGCTACTTAATTCTGTCGAAGATATAGCTAGAACTCTAGCTCCACTCGTTTATTAATCGGGATGCATAATACAGTTTATTGAAGGAAAAGAAGAAAAAAAGTCGGCTGCATTTTAGTAGATTCCTTTTTAGGGGTTTATTTGGTTACTAGAACTGCAAAATTTATTAGCTTCACCCAATAATTAAATGAGCACTAAAAACTTTTAATCTCTCCTTTCCCTTTGTCAAATAGTAAATTCCTTTGAATAATTTTTATAGCCTGTTTGGTCAAGATTCTCCAAAGTCAAAATTATTTTTATTTAAAATAAAAAAAGTTCGTTGCTTTTAAAGTAGAAGCGGAATTTCGAGAAACAGAAAAAAAGTAGTTTCTTTCCAGAATTACTTTTGAGAAAATACACTTAGGAAATTTTTTTAAGAGATTGGCCAAATATTAATTGCTACTAAAGCTTTTCAAAGTAATTTAGTCAAATATCAACTGCTTCTCACCAAAAATATTTTTTCGAAAAACACTTCTCAATATAAGTTAATTTTAGAAGCTTAGTCAAACATGTTAATTGGTAACTGAAAAGAGGAGTTCATAGAGAGTGTCACAGAAGTATGAGCCGATTGTTAAGCGTGTGAAAGTCGCAAAAAAGAAAAATAAGCTACTTATAAAGTATTGGACACTCTTAATAGCGTGAAACCAAAATCGTACGGACTATTTCCAAAGCAAGCAATATCACACTATATTAAAAATATCTTTGTGCCAGTTTAGCCCAACAACAATAACATGTCTCGCTTGATTAGGTTTTCCTTATTGTGTTGAGTAATAAATTTATTTTTCCAAAAGGAAGTTCCAATATTCCAAACAAAGAAATTATAATCATCATATTATATTAGAAGTGGGAAGCCCCAAAGTGAAAGTTAAGAGGCCAATATACCATAAGAAATTTAAACACTACTTTTTGAATCAAAATTTAAAATATACATTAATATGAAATTAGGTTTTAAAAAAATGTGAACTCTAGGGTAAATGTAAAGTCTATTTTTCTGTTCCACATCTATATTGTGCATTGAATGAACAGCAAGTGTACCTTATTTTAGTTGGTCCGTTTATCCTTAGACTAACTCTTTTGGGGAGTTGAATTTCTTTTTCTTATAATAATATCCTCAGACTCTCTCTTTTTGGGAGTACTTTCTTTTTGGCAATAGCAAGAAATTTAACAGCCACTTTGTTGACTTTTCTACTAATAAATTAATTTTTATGTTACTCCTTAATTAATCGTTAATGAAAATTCGTTTCATATATGCATTGTAATCCATTTACAAATTATTCTTTCTTAGCACTTACTATGGAGGAGCCAACCTGTAGCAGTCAAATTAGGTTACTCTATTTACTTTTCTGTAATTCACTTAACCTAATTCTCTTATTTACTAGAAATAAAATAGATGTAATATTTCTTGAGCAAAGTTTATTAATTTTACTCACTATATAGGTATTTTTTCTAATCTTTTTTGGGTATGGTTGCCAAAGTCAGCTAGACAACCCATATTTTTTATGTAATTCTTGTAGGAAATAATATACTCCATACGGTCCACTTTAAGTGATTTTTTTGCATTTTTTTGTTGTCCATAATAGTTGGCTTTTTCAGATGTCAAGAAGGAATTAACTTCTTCTTTCCAAAGTTGTTATACATTCAATGAGCAAATTAAGGTTACTATGATCAATTTTATTGTTAATTAATGTTAAAAGGTAAACTCTTTAATATGTATAAAAATATCCAAAAACTCACTTAAAATATATTTTCGTATAGTACACAAAGTAAAAAAATTAAAAAGTCAGTTCAGGCTAAATTAGCGTAAGATTTAATATGAATTATTATATATTGTCGTAGGCCAACTCAATCTAACAATGTAAATGAGAAAAATATTAGGGAAATTACCAGCTATGTCCATTTATAAGAAGCTCATTACAAAAATTGGCCAATTGATAAAATATTATTAATATTAGCCAAATTAGCCAATTAGCTATTTGTAGCAAAAAAATATCAAAGTTTTGCTTTGTTTTGAGTGGGTGTTATTAGAATAGATTGGACACAACTTAAAGAGCTTGAATCTCAGTTTTGGAATGATTTGGTGAAGTTTTGAGGTGGTTTGAATTGAAAATTCGAAGTAAAAGCTGAACATGAAAAAAAATGATATGTGTATCACACAGTGTATCATATTTGTATCAATTGTGTATCACATGTATATCCATGTATACCTGTGTGTGAGATACATGGGTGATACATGTTTGATACATGAGTCACAGAAGACTTTTTTGAACTCGATTTAATTACGAATTTTGATACAAAACCAGTCCAAATCACCTCCAATCTTCCTCAAATTTTGTATATTGACTTATCTATATATTTTCAATGAATTTCAACTATACCTATTGAAAAAGTTTTCTTTTTGTTTAGATTTTTGTATTTCATCACCTTATTTGCTACCCCGTCCATGAAATTTCCTTTCCGTCTTGTATCTAATGTTGCTAATCACGCTTAAAAATATGGAAGGTGATTTTTGCATGTGATTTTTTGAGAGAAAGAACCCTACTATTTGGTTTTTCAATTTTTGTTGGCTAGTTTTGGTAAGTCTATGATTAATGGCTAGAGGTTGGTAAGTTGAGATTTATTTGGGACATTTGTGTAAGTTTCCCAAAATATTATTCCCTCCGGTCCAAAATAAGTGATTTTTTTTCTTGTGGTCCAAAATAAGTGATTTTTCTAGATTTCAAGAATGAATTAATTATTTTTTTCCTACATTGTCCTTGGAGTAAATAGTGTTAGAATATGTGCATGTTAGGAGTGTTTATGTGAGATAGTAAAGGTTAATATGATCAATTCTATTGCTAATTAATGCTAAAAGGTGAATTTCTTAATCTGTGTGAAAATATCCAAAAAAATCACTTATTTTGGACCAGAGGGACTAGTACACAAAGTCAAGTAAATTATAAATTAAAACTATAAAAACACAAGTCAAAATCCCTGGTTTTGTCAAGCCACACATTTTCTTTGGAAAACATGTGCGTGTTCGGGAATTGTGATTTCACTAAACATTGGTACAAATAACAACAACCCAGGATTTTACTAGTGAGGTTTAGGAAGGGTAGAGTATAAGCAGAACTTATCCCTACCCAGGGAGGCTGTTTTTGGGAGACCCTCAGCTTTACAGATGAAACAATAATATCAGAAAAGAACAAAACAATAAATCCATAACAATAAAAGAAACGAGAAAAATAATAATCATTATCGAAAGAGACAACTGTGATGACCCGAAAGGCCATCACTTATTTTACAAACAAATTCAGTGTTCTGAGGCCTAAAAACCTCCTTTTTACTCCACCTCGATTTGCGTGCATGGTCCGAATCTATATCCAGAAAGCCTTTTATGTGAAAATATGAGAAATAGAAATTTCTAGAGTTATAATTTGATTATGATTGACTTTGGTCAATATTTTGAGCAAATGGATCCGGATCCGTGTTCCGACGATCCCGGAAGGTCCGCAATAAAATATGGGACTTGGGCATATGCCCGAAAATGAATTCCGAGGTCCCAAGCCTTAGAATCAATTTTTGAAAGAAACTATTTTGTTGAATTATCTATGAAATAAAGAAAAGAATTAATGTTTGAAACCATTGGTATCAGGACCGTATTTTGGTTTCAGAGCCCAGTACAAACTTGTTATAGTATTTAAATAATAACTGTAAAATTTGGTAAAAATGGAGTTTATTTGACGTGAGTTGGACTTTTGGTTGAAGAGTTATGAACTTTAAGTGTTCTTGATGAAAATGATAGGTTTTGAAGTGTAATTTATGGTTTTACATATTATTTTAATGATGTGATCGCACGAGTAGGTTCATATGATGTTTTTGAGTTAGTATGCATATTTGGTTTGGAGTCCCGAGGGCTCGGGTGAGTTTCGGATAGGTTCCGGGATGTTTTAGACTTAGAACATAGCTGTTGCAGGTTCAGAGAAAGTTATAGGTTTCTGAACCCAACTGTACGGTCCGCAATGGTTTCTTGCGGCCGCGGTGGGGACTTCGCGATCGCGGAGGGAATTGTGCGGCCCGCGGTGGGGCAAGGCTTCCCTGTGCGGCCGCGCTCGATTTCGTGCGGTCCGCGGTGGAGCTCCATGGCCGCAGTCCTTTTTGTCGGTCCGCGGAGAGGGTCTGAGAAGGGTATATTGAAACGGGACTTTCAGTTATTTTCCATTTTTCAAAATTCTAAAAACGTAAGAGGCGATTTTCAAAACTCTAATTCTTCTCCAAAATATTAGTAAATGATTTCTAACTCATTTTCTTTACTCCTTAACTTCTTTTTACAAGATCTCATCCTAGAATCTAGGGTTTTCGTGGTGGAATTGGGAATTTTGGGTAAACCTTAAGAATATTGGGGATTTAGACCTCAAATTGAGGTCGGATTCCAAAACCAATTATATATCCTGGCTCGGGGGTGAATGAGTAATTGAGTTTTAATCCAAATTTCGGGTTTGGACCAAGCGGGCCTGGGGTTGATTTTTGACTTTTTGGAAAAAACTTTGAAAAACTTATTTTCATGCATTAGAATTGATTCATTTAGCATTTATTGATATAGTTAAGTAACTTGTGGCTAGATACAAGCAAGTTGGTGGTGGAATCAAGAGGTAAAGCAGTAGTTGAGGCTTGAATTGTGTTCGTGGCATCGAAGTAAGTCTTTGGTCTAACCTTAGTTTGAGAGATTAAGAGTTGTGTCCTATTTTCTATGTGTTATTTATTGAGTATGACATATAGGCATGGTGACGAGTATCTATACGTTGGTGTCAAGCATGCCCGTGAGTCTTAATCTATGATTATTATGACTCCGTTTGTATTGTTCATGCCCTTTTTAGTGATTATTTCTATTGTTGGGAAAAGTTTGTGGAAGTAATAGTAATATTTGAACATTGAGGAGCGTTGGCTCAGGTTGTATAATGAATTGTGAAAGTATAATTGGCAATTGAATCTTATAGAGCGTTACCTCAAGTTGTGAAATGAATTGTGAAGTAAAAGTGAAAAAGAGAAGAGAATTATTATTTTGTCTCCCTTGGCGGGATGTTGATGCTTTTGAAATTGTTTCCTTCCCGGGATTTGATTGTTGAATTATTGTTCCCTTGCTGGGATGTTATTGTAATTATATTTATTTCCTTGCCCTATTGCTTGTGATTGTTGTTTGGGTGAGGAAGAGTGTTAAAGCATGAAGTGTGATGCCATGTATTATTTTAGTGAGAAAGTGTTGAAGCACGAAGCGTGATGTCGTGTAATGTGAGGAAGAGTATAAAGCACGAAGGGTGATGTCGTGTCGCACGATGTACCATTGTGTGCCGATTATATTGATTTTATGGTGAGGATGAGAGTAAAAGCACGAAGGGTGATGCCGTGCATTTTATATTGATTCTTATGGTGAGGACGAGAGTAAAAGCACGAAGGGTGATGTCGTGCACTTGTTTGATTTCTGATTCTTGTTAATAATTTAGTTATGGTGCTCATTATATTTTCCTGCCGTCCTTCTGTTATCATTTGATGTTTCCCCGCAATATGTTTCCCCCTCCTATCCTTAACTGTACATACCTGCTACTATCTTTATGTTATATATGAAATCACTGCACATGTTTATTTGGTAGTCTGGTCCTAGCCTTGTCACTACTTCGCCGAGGTTAGGCTACGCACTTACCAGCACATGGAGTCGGTTGTGTTGATACTACACTCTGCACTGTGTGCTGATCCCGGTGCAGTAGCTTTCGGACCGTAGCTTTTGGTGGCTGCCTTCAGTCCAGTTGGAGATTTTGAGGTAGTTCTGCAGGCGTTCGCAGGCCTTGGCGTCTTATCCTATCCTTTTATTCTGTTTCTTTTATATATTTCAGAGACAATATTGTAATAAATCTTTCGAACCTTTATTTGTAGCATTCCTAGACAGTTTGTGAAGTTGTGGCACCAATCTTGGGTAGTTTATGTATGAATTGATATCGGTATCTTTATTAGCATATTATGATTTAGTCTTCCGCTTTTAATTTCCGCTATTTACTTAATGTTGGCTCGTAATTGTTAAAGTATTAAAACTGGGAAAAAAGTAAATAACTCAAATGTTCGGGTTGCCTAGCTTTCACTAGTAGGCATCACCACGACCTCCGAAGGTGGAAAATTTGGGTCCTGACAAGTTGGTATCAGAGCTCTAGGTTACATAGGTCTCACAATTCAGTTACAAGCTTAGTGGAGTCTGAGGAATCGGTACGGAGCCATCTGTATTTATCCGCCAAAGGCTAAAGAGCTAGGAAAAAACTTCACATGTATTCATTCATGTCGTGCGGTTTGGTTTCTCAACGCTAATTGAATTTCTACTCATTTCTTTCGTTGATGAAGAGAACACGCGCTTCATCATCCACTGATCAGCATGCCGATCCCCAGCAGCAACTCCCACGAGGGGCAGAGGGCGAGGCCGAGGCCGAGGTTGGGGCAGAGCTCAACCCAGAGCAGCAGCACCAGCGACGGAGCTTAAGTTGAGTTTGATGATGAGGTTCCGGCCCAGGCGGTTCCGGTGGGCCCAGCTCGGGTCCCAGAGGGGTTCATTGCTACCCCAGTAATCCAGGATGCTCTGTCGGTCTAGTGGGCCTTATGGAGAGTGTCGCCCAGGCAGGCTTGATTCCTGTAGCACCAGCCGTCTCACAGGCTGGAAGAGGAGCCCAGACTCCTGATACTCGCACTCTGGAGCAGATGGATCCTTGGTTTCAGACTCCAGCAGCACAGCCAGTTGGAGCAGTTCAGGCGGGTGTGGTAGCTTAGATCGGTGATGGAGAAGCTATGACTACTGATGCCTTGTGGAAATTGGACAGGTTCACCAAGATCTTCACTACCACTTTAAGTGGTGCATCTTCTGAGGATCCCCATGATTATTTAGATAGTTGTCATGAGGTTCTTAGGAACATGGGGATAGTGGAGACCAATGGGGTCGACTTTGCTACTTTTCACTTATCTGGATCAGCCAAGACTTGGTGGAGGGATTATTGTTTGGCTAGACCAGTTGGGTCACCAGCTTTGACTTGGGAGCAGTTTTCCCAGCTATTTTTGGAGAAGTTTCTCCCCGTCACTCAGAGAGAGATCTATTTGAGGCAGATTGAGCGTCTCCAGCAGGTTTCTATGACTGTTACTCAGTACGAGACCAGATTTATTGTTTTGGCCCATCATGATCAACTTATACTCCCCACTGAGAGAGAGTGTGAGAAGGTTCATTGAGGGGCATCCTATTCGACTTCAGATGGCTAAGGAGACGAGGAGTAAGATTTCTTTCCAGGAGGCGGCCAATGTGGCTAGGAAAGTTGAGATGGTTCTATTGTAGGGAGGTGTTCAGGGGTCTGAAAAGAGGCCTTGTCATTCAGGCAGATTCAGTAGTACCTCGTCTGGAGACAGGGATTCGTATGGTAGAGGCCATCATCTTAGGACTTTTCAATCAGCACTTCAAATTTCTCACGGTGCTTCAGGTGGCCATGGTTCTCATATGCAGTATTCTGATCAGCAGTCCTACAGTGCACCACCGACTCCTAACAGTGCACCGCTCTAGAGATTTCGGGGTAGTCATTCAGGTCGTCAGGGTCAGCAGCCGAGGGCTTATTATACTTGTGGCGAGATGGGCCATATTGCTAGATTTTTCCCTCGAGCATCGAGCAGTTCTCAGCATCAGGGTTCCCGTGCTATGGTTTAGGCACCGGGTGTTCCATAGCCCGCTCATCTAGCTAGAGGTGGAGGTAGAGGTGCCAGAGGTGGAGGTGGAGGTCAGGCCGCTAGAGGTGGAGGCCAGCCAGCAGCATGCCATCCCAGAGATGTAGTTCAGGGTAGTGGGCCCCAGGCTCGATGTTATGCTCTTCCAGCCAGGCCTAAGGCTTAGGCTTCCGATGCAGTTATCACAGGTATCATTCTATTTTGTAGTAGAGATGCTTTAGTTCTATTTGATCTAGGATCTACATACTCATATGTGTCATCTTATTTTGCAATGTATCTGGACATACCTAATGATTCTTTGAGTGCTCCTGTATATGTGTCTACGTCGGTGGGTGATTCTATTATGGTAGATCGTGTCCATCGTTCATGTATAGTTATGATTGGGGGTGTTGAGACTCGTGTAGATTTTTTACTTTTAGACATGGTTGATTTTGATGTCATATTGGGGATGGACTGGTTATCACCTTACCAAGCTATCTTGGATTTTCATGCCAAGACTGTGCCCTTAGCCTTGCCGTGTTTGCCTCGTTTAGAGTGGAGAGGGAATTTTAGTCATTCTATCCATAGTTTTATCTCATATATGAAGTCTCGGTGTATGGTCGAGAAGGGGTGTTTGGCCTATTTGGCATATGTTCGTGATTCTAGTGTCGAGGTTCCTTCTATTGATTATGCGCCTGTTGTTCATGAGTTTCCTGAGTTATTTCCTTCAGACCTGTCGGGTATGCCACCCGACAGGAATATTGACTTCTGCATTGATTTGGCTCCGGGCACCCAGCCCATTTCTATTCCACCGTATCGTATAGACCCGCCTGAGTTGAAAGAGTTGAAGGAGTAGTTGCTGGACTTGCTTGAAAAAGGTTTCATTAGACCTAGTGTCTCACCTTGGGGTGCGCCGGTGTTGTTTGTTAAGAAGAAGGATGGATCGATGCGAATGTGTATAGATTACCGGCAGTTGAACAAGGTTACAATCAAGAATAAGTATTCATTGCCGAGAATTGTTGATTTGTTTGATCAGCTTTAGGGTGCCAAGGTATTTTCGAAGATTGACTTAAGATCTGGCTACCATCAGTTGAGGATTAGGGCATCTGATGTCCTTAAGACAACTTTTCCCACTCGGTACGGGAATTATGAGTTCTTGGTGATGTCACTCGGATTGACAAATGCCCAAGCAGCTTTTATGGATTTGATGAACCAAGTGTTCAGGCCTTACTTGGATTCGTTCGTGATAGTCTTCATTGATGATATCTTGATTTATTCCCGCAACCGGGAGGAGCATGAGCATCATCTGAGAGTTGTTCTTCAGACATTGAGAGATAGTCAGTTGTATGCTAAGTTTTCGAAGTGCGAGTTTTGGTTGGGGTCAGTTGCTTTCTTGGGTCACGTTGTTTCAGCATAGGGTATTCAGGTAGATCCGAAGAAGATAGAGGCGGTCAAGGACTAGCCTAGACTTGCATCAGCTACAAAAATCTGGAGTTTCTTGGGGTTTGGCAGGCTATTACCTTCGGTTTGTGAAGGGGTTTTCATCTATTGCAACCCCTATGACCAGGTTGACCCAGAAGGGTGCCAAGTTCAGGTGATCAGACGAGTGTGAGGCGAACTTTCAGAAGCTCAAGACAGCTTTGACTACAGCGCCAGTGTTGGTTTTGCCCACGAGTTCAAGGCCATATACAATTTATTGTGATGCATCTCATATTTGACTTGGTGCGGTGTTGATGCAGGATGGCAAGGTCATTGCTTATTCTTCGCGTCAGTTGAAGATTCACGAGAAGAATTATCTAGTTCATGATTTGGAGTTAGCATCCATTGTTCACGCATTAAAGATTTGGAGGCATTATCTGTATGACGTGTCATGTGAGGTGTTCACGGATCACAAGAGTTTGCAATACTTGTTCAAGCAGAAGGAGCTAAACTTGAGGCAGAGAAGGTGGTTGGAGCTGTTAAAAGACTATGATATCACCATCTTATATCATCCGGGAAAGGCCAATGTGGTGCTTGATGCCTTGAGTAGGAAGTCAGCTAGTATGGGCAGTCTCGCGTATATTCCGGTCGGTGAGAGACCGTTTGCTTTGGATGTTCAGGTTACGGCCAATCGGTTCGTGAGTTTGGATATTTCTGGGCCCATCCGTGTATAGGCTTGCACCGTCGCCCGTTCTTCCTTATTGGAGCGTATCCGAGATCGGCAGTATGATGATCCTCATTTGTGTGTCCTTAAAGACATGGTGTAGCATGGAGGTGCCAAGAAGGTTACATTAGGAGATGATGGAGTTTTGAGGATGTAGGATCATATTTGTGTACCTAATGTGGATGGACTTCGGGAGTTGATTCTAGGGGAATCCCATAGTTCGTGGTACTCTATTCATTCGGGCGCCGCGGAGATGTTTCAGGATTTGCGACAGCATTATTGGTGGAGGAGGATAAAGAAGGACATTGTTGCATATGTGGCTCGGTGTTTGAATTGTCAGCAGGTTAAGTACGAGCATCAGAGACCTGGTGGTCTATTCCAGAAGATTGAGAAGATTGAGATTCCTGAGTGGAAGTGGGAGCGTATCACTATGGACTTCGTTATTGGACTCCCACAAACTCAGAGAAAGTTTGATGCGGTGTGGTTTATTGTTGATAGGCATACCAAGTCAGCACACTTCACTTATGGCAGTCTCCTATTCTTTCGAGAGGTTAGATGAGATCTATATCCGGGAGATTGTTCGTCTTTATGGTGTGCCCGTGTCTATCATCTCTGATCGAGGTACGCAATTTGCCTCTCATTTCTAGAGAGCAGGTCAGCGTGAGTTGGGCACGTGTGTTGAGTTTAGCATATTATTTCATCCTCAGACGGACGGGCAGTCCGAGCACACTATCCAGATTTTGGAGGGTATGCTATGAGCTTGTGTCATTGACTTTGGAGGCTCGTGGGACCAGTTCTTGCCTTTAGCAGAGTTTGCCTATAACAACAGCTACCAGTCGAGTATCCAGATGGATCCTTATGAGGCTTTTTATGGTAGGCGATGTCGATCGCCGGTTGGATGGTTTGAGCTGGGAGAGGCTCGGTTGTTGGGTACAGATCTAGTACAGGATGCCTTGGACAAGGTCAAGATCATTCAGGATAGGCTTCGTACAGCTCAGTCCAGGCAAAAGAGTTATGCCGACCGTAAGGTTCGTGATTTGGCATTCATTGTCGGTGAGCGGGTATTGCTCCGAGTGTCGCCTATGAAGGGCGTGATGAGATTTGGAAAGAAG
The DNA here is from genome assembly GCA_026770625.1 of Nicotiana glauca. Lineage (NCBI taxonomy): Eukaryota > Viridiplantae > Streptophyta > Magnoliopsida > Solanales > Solanaceae > Nicotiana > Nicotiana glauca. Next base: position 22,143 of record MU735983.1, read on the forward strand.
GCAAGCTTAGCCCTAGGTCCATTGGCCCATTTGAGAGTCTTGATCGAGTAGGAGAGTTGGCTTACAGACATGCGTTGCCACCGAGTTTATCAACTGTGCATCCAGTGTTTGATGTGTCCATGCTTCGAAAGTATCACAACAATCCATCCCACGTGTTATATTTCAGCACTGTCTAGTTGGACAAGGACTTGTCCTATGAGGAAGAGCCGGTAGCTATTCTAGACCGGTAGGTTCGTCAGTTTAGATAAAGAGTTTCCCTTCTGTTCGTGTTCAGTGGAGAGATCAGCCTGCTGAGGCATGACCTAGGAGTCCGAGTCCGATATAGGGAGCCGTTATCCCCATCTTTTCCCCGACTCAGGTACTTCCTTATTATGTTCGTTCGAGGACGAACAATTATTTTAGAGGTGGAGGATGTGATGACCCGAAAGGTCATCACTTTTTTTAGAAACAAATTCAGTGTTCCGAGGCAGAGGGAGGACTAAGAAGTATTGGGGAGAGGTGATTAGGCAGGACATGGCAAGAATGTGGATTTTTGAGGACATGTCCCTTGATAGGAAAGTCTGGAGGTCTAGTATCAGCGTTGTAGGATAGGGGCTTCTAGAACTTTTCGCACTTTAATCCCGGGGCTAGGTGGGGTTTGGTAGGGCTCTCCATAGATGACTTGCGTATTGTATTGTGCCCCCTTATGGTAGTTACTGGTCGATATTATTGCATGCCATTTAATTTATGGTTTTATGTTTATATAATTATTCATGTTATTTCTGCTGGAGTCACTAATACTCTTTTGTTTTTGTTTTTCCTTTCCTTTTTCTTTCTTTTTTTCCTTTTTTTTCTTTTCTTTTATTTTTTTTTCTAAGCCGAGTGTCGATTGGAAACAACTTCTCTGCCCTTTCGGGTAGGGGTAAGGCCTGTGTACGTATTATCCTTCCTAGACCCCACTTTGTTGGACTATACTGGGTAGTTTTTGTTGTTGTTGTTGTTTAAATTCAGCGTTCCGAGGCCTAAGAACCTCCTTTTTACCCACCTTGATTTGCATGTGTGGTCCGGACCTATATCCGAAAAGCCTTTTATGTGAAATATGATAAATAGAAATTTCTAGAGTGAAAATTTGATTATGGTTGACTTTGGTCAATATTTTGAGAAAACGGACCCGGCTCCGTGTTCCGACGATCCTGAGAGATCCGCAGTAAAATATGGGACTTGGTCGTATGCCCAAAAATAAATTTCGAGGTCCCAAGCCTTAGTAATAAATTTTTAAAAGAAATTATTTTGCTGAATTATCTATGAAATAAAGAAAAGAATTAATGTTTGAAACCGTTGAAATCGGGCCCGTATTTTGGTTCCGGGGCCCGGTACAAACTTTTTATATTATTTAAATGATCACTGTGAAATTTGGTAAAAATGGAGTTTATTTGACGTGAATTGGACTTCCGATTGAAGAGTTATGAATTTTAAGTGTTCTTGATGAAAATGATGAGTTTTGAGGTTTAATTCATGGTTTTACATATTATTTTGATGATGTGATCGCACGAGTAGGTCCATATGATGTTTTTGAGTTAGTATGCATATTTGGTTTGGAGTCCCAAGGGCTCGGGTGAGTTTCAGATAGGTTCCGGGATGTTTTAGACTTAGAACATAGTTGTTGCAGGTTCAAAGAAAGTTGCAGGTCTCTGAACCCATTTGTACGGTCCACAATGGTTTCTTGCGTCCGCGGTGGGGACTTCGCGACCGTGGAGGGAATTGTGCGGCCCGCGGTGGTGCAAGGTTTCCCTGTGCGGCCGCGCTCGATTACGTGCGGTCGCGGAGTCCTCTTTGTGCGGTCCATGGAGAGGGTCTGAGAGGGGTATATTTAAACGGGACTTTCTGTTATTTTTCATTTTTCAAAACCCTAAAAACGTAAGAGGCGATTTTCCTAACACTCTTTCTTCTCCAAAATATTAGTAAGTGATTTCTAACTCATTTTATTTACTCCTTAACTTCTTTTTACAAGATTTCATCCTAGAATCTGGGTTTTCATGGTGAAATTGGAAATTTTGGGTAAAGCTTAAGAATATTGAAATTTGGGGATTTAGACCTCAAATTGAAGTCGGATTCCAAAACCAATTATATATCCGGGATCGGAGGTGAATGAGTAATCGGGTTTTGGTCCGGATTTCGAGTTTGGACCAAGCGGGTCGAGGGGTCGATTTTTGACTTTTTGGGGAAAACTTATTTCCATGCATTAGAATTGATTCATTTATAATTTATTGATATAGTTAAGTAACTTGTGGCTAGATACAAGCGAGTTGGTGGTGGAATCAAGAGGTAAAGCGCCAGTTGAGGCTTGAATTGTGTTCGTGGCATCGAGGTAAGTGTTTGGTCTAATCTTAGCTTGAGGGATTAGGAGTTGTGTCCTATTTGCTATGTGTTATTTGTTGAGTACGACATATAGGCATGGTGACGGGTATCGATCTATACGTTAATGTCAAGCTTGCACGTGAGTCTTATACTATGATTATTATGACTCCGTTTGTATTATTCACGCCCTTTTTGGTGATGATGTCTATTGTTGGGCAAAGTTTGCGGAAGTAATAGTGATATTTCAACATTGAGGAGCATTGGCTCAAGTTGTATAATAAATTGTGAAAGTATAATTGGCAATTAAACCTTATAAATCATTGGCTTAAGTTGTAAAGTGAATTGGGAAGTAAAACTGAAAAAGAGAAGAGAATTATTATTTTATCTCCCCTTGCGGGGATGTTGATGCTTTTGAAATTGTTCCCTTGCCGGGATTTGATTGTTAAATTCTTGTTCCCTTGCCGAGATGTTATTGTAATTATATTTATGTCATTGCCCTATTGCTTGTGATTGTTGTTTGGGTGAGGAAGAATGTTAAAGCACGAAGGGTGATGCCGTGCAATTTATATTGATTTTTATGGTAAGGACGAGAGTAAAAGCACGAAGGGTGATGTCGTGCACTTGTTTGATTTTTGATTCTTGTTATTAATTGAGTTATGATGTTCATTATATTTACTTGTTTTCCTTCTGTTATCATTTGATATTTCCCCGCAGCATGTTTCCCCCTCCCATCCTTAACTGTACATACCTGCTACTATCTTTATGTTGTATATGAAATCACTGCACAAGTTTATTTGGTAGTCTAGTCCTAGCCTCGTCACTACTTCGCCGAGGTTAGGCTACGCACTTACCAGCACATGGGGTCGATTGTGCTGATACTACACTCTGCACTGTGTGCTGATCCCGATGCAGTAGCTTTCGCACCGTAGCTTTGGATGGCTGCCTTCAGTCTAGTCGTAGATTTTGAGGTAGTCCTACGAGCGTTCGCAGGCCTTGGCGTCTTCTCCTATCCATCTATTATGTTTCTTTTATATATTTCAGAGACAGTATTGTAATAAATCTTTCGAACCTTTACTTGTAGTATTCCTAGACAGTCTGTGAAGTTGTGACACCAATCTTGGGTAGTTTATGTATGAATTGTTATTGGCATCTTTATTAGCATATTACGATTTAGTCTTCCGCTTTTAATTTTCGCAGTTTATTTAATATTGGCTCATAATTGTTAAAGGATTAAAGCTGGGAAAACGGTAAATAACTTAAATGGTCGGCTTGCCTAGATTTCACTAGTAGGCGCCATCACGACTCCCAAGGGTGGAAATTCCGTATCGTGACAGCAAAGAATAAGTGAAAGGTCTAACCCAATACTATGCAAAACGAGAAAAATAGTGTGCGCACAACATAAACCGCTAGCAGTTCTAGACAAAACTCTATCTGCTAGCGGTCCTAGACAAAACTGTATCAAACTAGCTAGTACGATAGATTCAATTCGTATCAAGAAGTGATCAATTTTACCAGAGAATTCCTATGTTGTTTTTTCCCTTCTCTAATTTTATTTCCACTCCTTGTGTCTTAATGTTATTGTTTTAATCTGAGTTTCCTTTTTTCTTTTGGCGGTGGTATCTAACTACCTTCTATACACGACTATTTCAACGTATACCTGCCTAATTTTCTAGCACATTTTTCTTCTTCATTCCTTCCAACCAAACAGTATCTTAGTTTCTTTCCTTAAGCTTCACAACAATTGAATACTCTGTCAATTGCTGAGCTCTCCTTTCTTATTTTCCAAAAAGTTTTTCCGCCAACACCTCAGTGTCTTATAATAATGAATTCCTATCTCTTCCACGTGCACCACACTGCATTTATATTACCAAATGCTTTCAGAAAGACATTCTTTTGAAAGATTGACAAGGACGCAAGTGCAAAATCACAAAATGAACTCTTCCTTACCATAATCTGGATGCAACAGCCATGGCTGATGTTACTCGACTTAGTGCAGGCAAGCATCCGCCTGGAAAATATATACTCTTTTATGAAGCCTCTGCTATGCCTGTATTCGTCATACCTCTCATCTGGCACTGAAACGAACTAAGGAAAGCCAACGATTGTGAAAAGCAGCATAAAGAAACAAGAGCGACAGAACATTGAAGGAAATTGAAGGGAAAAAGTGAACAAAGTGGACTGTGTTAAGGGATCACTTTAATTCAATACCTGCAGAAATAGAAGCCCGTCTTCTGCCAATGCAGACTCACAGCAAGTAAAGAATTCATCCCTAAACTCATGACCAACATGTTCTATCATCCCGCTGAAAATGAAATTATTCAACTGTAACACTAGCTCGACATATAGTGAGTAATACAACATGTCAAGATGTAGAGAATGAAAGCTCACATTGATATAATCCTGTGATATTTGTCCTTGTTTGGCATTTGACGATAGTCACATAGGAGAAGTGTAATATGATCCTGTGAAAATTTCATTGAATTGAATATTAATAGATAACCCTAGCTTTAAAGTTGCTCGGATTTGGATTGCAAGTGCTAAGCAGATCATGTTCTCATGTTAATCTAATAGTAAAGACAAATGTGGGAATGCAACATACAAAGAAGCATTTTAGTTCATTTTGTGCCATAACTTCTTTGGCCTGGTATGTGAACTATGTTGCTCGGACTCTCCGAAAATATTGCTGGGTGCGTGTCGATCACCCCAAAATAATGTATTTTTAGAGGATCCGATACGGGTGCAACAACATTCTGGAGAGTCCGTGCAACATAGCCTGTGACTAGCTTGTTCAGGAGCTCTTACAGTTCAGAGCTCTTACAGTTCAGAAAGCAAGAAAATGGAAGAAGGTTTAGTCATGAATTGCAATCTCCTAGTTGCTTCATCATTTTCCTCAGCTTATAGCAATTACATTTGTAGCGTAGGCTAAGCCATCAATAAGAGAAGGGGGGTGTTATTATGGGGATTCCTGCATTAAGAGATACTGTAAGGCTATTATACAATCTAAATTGGACGGTTTCCTTTGCTGTGCCTGTCCATATATAGAGGAAAATTTCCTGAACCACGTATATCCGTGATCAGTTGCAGTTATTTCTATACATCAGTTTTGAACTGGTCATTGCACATCTTCACTTCTCCAGTTACAGATTTCAAAAAACTTCTTCAAAGATTTCCGGGAAATCCTCATCAAATGTTCTTAATATGGGCAGCAACAAGTATGAAATCTTAGTGATCTAGACGGATGAGAATGAAATTCCAAACTGAAAAATTTTGAGCTTCAACATTGTAAGTACAATCTATACCTGAAGGCCTGCTTGCTCAACTATTGACAGTGCATACTCCAGTTGCTGCTGGGAGAGAGTTATACACCCTGTTTGCTTGACAACTTCCACAGCAAAACTTCCCCAACCAAATCCTATCTCTAAAATGTGATGTTCCTTGCTAATTTTTGCCTAAATAGAATAGAAGCAGAATCAAATTATGCTTGAAATCTATGTTGAAATAAAATAGATCACTTACCTTTTTAATGAGAACGGAAATCTTTCTCAGCTGTGCATCTTTTAGGTCTTCATCCTCACTCTAGAAAAATTATGAGAGAAAACTAGATCACCATTGGATGACATTAAAGAACAGTAAATGTAGCTTAACATGCGAAGACAAAAAAGGTGGCAAGCATTTAAAATTTTGAGAGCTAACCTTGAATATTGCACATGAGTATGTCATTGTCTCATCCAGAAAGAGTGAGAAGAGTTCATTACTCTGAACAAAACATCAATAAAACAATGCTTATCATCTACACAATAGCAGCCCATATTAGACAAGAAAATTACAGGAAAAATAGAAGAAAGTGAAAAAGTTACTGCAACTAGCAAAGAATACGCGCAGGATTGAGTACTTCAATTTCACTACTAATCTTTGGCATCCCCTACATACTTTGGATGATATAATATGCACAAATTATTTACCAGGTCATAGTGACGGGAGATATTCCGACGAGCCTGAGTCAGGGTGTTTTGATTCAAAAAATGTCGAATGAAATACTTTGCAGATGGCAGTGCTGCTGTAAAAAGGAATGGTGTCCACCAGCCTCTAGAGCCATGCAAAGTGATGAAAAACTTTAACATATGAACAGAAGTTTATGTTTCTTTATTTCAAGTTGAGAACAAACTATTTACCTTTTCTTGCTAGAACTTGTAACAGACGCTTTCAAATCACTGTTGGCAACAAATATCTGTAAAAGAATTTAGGAAGCTAAGTACCAAACAAATGCTATTTACAAAGAGTCTAGTTATTTCCTCACCATGATAAGATTAAGAAGACCTTCATTCTTGTCAACAAAAGAGAAATCCCCATGAATAAAAGCATCAGCAAGGCCTATTTCAGCTTCAGTTGCAATCTATATCACAGAATTTGTCAAGATTTGGATTTAGTTTTTCTGTTTGGGTTTATCGCTTGATAACGTGAAGGGGGGAAAAGAGAATTTCAATTTACCTTCCAGTAAAACTGTGGACTATTAATTCTAAGAGAAACCTTTAGAGAGCATTTCCTCTCTGTTCCTTGGAAGGTGAAAACTGTACCTCCTTCAAACAAGCTGGACATCGCAAAATATAAAGTAATTATCCAAATATCTTTAATATTTAGAAGAAACAACTACTACTACTAAGACTCCTTCTCAAACAAAGATGAGGTCGGCGATATGACTCACCTATATGGATATTTTTCTTCCATTGTGCCTGCCTTTAGCTAAGTTGCATGATTCCAAAGATTTATAAGTCTTTCGAGACAACGTATTTACATGTAATTTTAGGTCTACCTTGCCGTTTTTTAATATCTTCATTCACCATAGTTTCACACCTACGGACCGGTGCATCGGCTATGCAAGACATGACAAACCCATCTCAAGTGACCTTCTCTCATTTTATCCTCAATGCTTGCTACTTGCACCTTCTGGCAAATGTCTTCATTTTTTATCTTATCAAATCTTGTATGACCGCACATCTATCTTAGTATTTGCATGTCTGCAATACTCATCTTGTGGATATGTTGGACTTTAGTTGCCCTATAACATTGTTGGTTTTATAGTGGTTCTATAGAGCTTACCTTTCACTTTGGTAGGCATTCTTCTATCACGTAACACTACGGTAGCACTTCTCCGTTTCAACCATCCTGCTTTAATCCTATGGATAACATCTTCATTTATCACTCCATTCTCTTGAAACAACGAGCCTATATATCTAAATTGTTTGCATGTTGACACTGCAATCCCATCTAGTCTTACCTCAACTTCGTTGTTCTCATGCTGAATAAACTTACAGTGTCTTACTCCTACTTATCCTATAACTTTAAAAAAACTCAAAAATCTCCAAATAATATTCAAACATTTTCAGCATGAATAATTAAGACAATTTTGAAGCTATGTATAATAGAATAAATAATATTGAAACAAATAGTACAATAAATTGTGATTCACATGTGAGTTGTCTTGCAACATGCTTTTCGACTTGTCTATGAACTTTAAGCCAAAGAGATTTGAATAAAAGAATGTATTTTCGCAATAAAATAGTCATTCTGCATATTGCTACCATTCAAATAGCAAATATATTTAAATAGGTCTAGAAGCTCATGTGGACAACCGTTAGTTTCGAGGGTAAGTATGGCCCAATTTTTAGATGGCAGAGTGCTAGTTTCATTGTATAAATAGTAGTAAATAACCCTAATCTCATATGTATTAGGATGTTACAACCCATGTTATTGTACATGAAAGTGCGTCGTAAGTCTGTTGATGTAAGCTCATAAATGAGATCTTCTTGGAAAGTATATAAAGTGGTTTAATGGTGTTACATCCTATATTATTTTTTTTGCAAGCCTTTGAGAGTTAAAATTCAAGGATAAATTTTTATAAGGGTATATGTTGTTACACCCCGTACTTCAGACGTTACTATCATTATAGGATTATCTAATGTAAGCTCAAAAAAGCTGAAGTCTTTCAACAAAAAGAAGAAAGGTTTGCCGAAGTGTTAAGTAAATTAAGGTAAATATGATACTTGTTAATCATTATTTAAATGTGTTAAAGCCATGATATGACTATATATGATGTTTGGTTATGAAATATAAAGTTTGAGAAAAATCGGATTTAAGTAGCGGAAAAACCGACTAAGGATTTGTCTTGTAATCGAGCTTTTTGAGAAATAAATTTCATGAGCTATATATGGTCTTTTTGGGGTATATTATATATCAAATTGAAGGTCTTGGAATGTAGTTTCCAACGCTCTTAATCGCTCATTCATACGACATCCGGATAAAAAGATATAAGCGTTTGAAAAAGGGCCAATGAGAGAGTGGCATGTGGCACCTTTTTGACTTTAAGAAAATGGAATGTTATCTCTCTGTCTCGTCTCTCACTTTATTTTTCCAGAGAGCTCGACCATAAAACACCCCTAAACTCTCCCTCAACTCCTCCTTAAGTATTTTCAACAATACTATCATCCGAGGCACGAAATCAAAAAGTAATAACACAAGAACGATCCCCACGACGTAAGTATCGCTATATAGCTTCTCTGTTTCTTGGTAGTTTGAGTTTTGGAAGGTATTTTGAAGTTAATAAAAATGCCTAATTTCTGGTTTCAAGATATTAAATATCAAGTAAGGTTGATTAATTCATTTCATAATATTTAGAACTCATGGGACAATGATCGGAAGCCGTGAGTTCGAGTTATTTGGTTTGTAATGGACTGTTTTGTGGGCTATTTTCGTGTAGCTTTTGGGTTGTATATTTTTCTGCTATTTAATGGAGTTTTTGGAGGATAAATGGTGTGGAAAAATACCACATAATATTGAAATGATGGATTAGTCATTCTTTATAATATTTTCGGGGCGTTGGACACTACTATAGTCGTCGTTTTTGGTATGAATTGATTGGGGTGTGTTGGGCTGTTGTAAGCTAAATGCAACATGGATTTCGACTTGCATCTATTGTAGAAGGTAATTATATTGTGTTCCTACAAGTTCTTAAGGTTATATTGACATCGGTTGAGTTAAATGGATGAACTAGACATGAACTAGTGAATAAAGTTGCTAATTAAGAATAATTGGAGTTGTGGATCATTTTATTTGTTATGGATATATGGTATAAGGCTGGAATTATTGATGAATGACTTCATTATCATGTTAATGATACTATTAAGTTAAATTAAAAAGTCTATAAGGGATGATATAGGGTATATGAATTCCAATTGGAGCTTGTCGCTCGTCGTCAAATAGTTATGACTTCTTGTTATTTTATGGTGTCTTGTTATTGATAATTATGTATTGCTGGATTTCTTTGGTAATTGTTGTTGGTATATGGTATTGGAGGAGGCTCTTGTTACAGGGGAGATGCTGCCCGAATTTATATAAACAAGCTACAAGTTTAAGTTGCAAACTTAGCCTTTATTCAACACTAATTTTGAATCTCCTTATGCAATGGTAGATTGAATTGAGTTGTTTGAAGAGTTGCTTGAGAGGTATTAAGGACTCACCATGGTTAAGGTATGTTAAGGCATTTACTTCT
>MU735986.1:17980-42024 GCA_026770625.1 Nicotiana glauca
TCTCTCTCTCTCTCTCTCTCTCTCTCTCTCTCTCTCTCTCTCTCTCTCTCTCTCTCTCTCTCTCTCTCTCTCTCTCTCTCTCTTCCACAGGGTTGCCCAATACCACTGAACTCCGGGTAGTGGACGAGGACGAGGATCCATCCTCACCTGCTAAACCCCTCGCTTCGGGACAGCCTGAGGCTGCTGTGAAGAAGGAGGAGAAAAGAGAAGAAAGAGGATGTCTTCCAGTTCCCCGAATGTGGACGCCGAGGCCAAGAAGAAGAGGTCGCGGTCATAGTCCGAAAGAGCAACAAGAAGAGTATTGGTGATAGGGTACCGGAACCCGAATCCTTTTACCGACTCAGGGACTACCATGAAGATGACGACTTGGAGTCCGTCGCCCATGGGCCGGCCGTTAATAAAGAAGAGTAGGTAGCATTGTGGGGAAGTGACTGGGAGGTCGAACACTCTTTGGCTCGGGAGGTCGAACACTCTTTGGCTCGGGAGCCCAAAGGAAAGCCAGCGGCTACAGCCTTTCGAGAAACTACTTCTGCTCCGAGAGAAGCCGCCAGTGTCATTGAATCTCAAAGTCGCCATCTCACACAGTATCTCTATTTGGCGAGGCTTAGGCCATCAAAGAGAAACTAAATGAGACATCACGTTCCATAGACGAGGCCCTCAACCTATTATTTGAGGGAATGGACATTGGTGCATTAGAGGACTACTGCGGGTTCGGTCACCTGGAGATCCCGAAAAAAGATGTGCTGCCGGAGTCAAGCGCTGAGCTCCAACCCAAAACTGGTGAAGCAGTCCCCCACCCCTCGAGCATGGATCTGACCATAAAAGAATGGTCATTTCTACGATCCCGACGGATACCCGAGTGATGTTCGGATCGGTTGGCATTACCAGCTATCTTTGTTGCTTGGTGACCGAAGATGATTGAGCAAAGATGAACGAGATAGGTGCACCGAGCTTCTTCAATGAGGCACAACTGGCATTGAATCGTATGCTTTTCTTTCTTTGTATCCTTTGAAGCTTTCCTTTAACCTTAGCATATTCTTAAGATCTCATCAATTTTGTTTCACAGTCATTGTGCTTCAACATGAGAGCTTTCATCAATCTCGGATGTAGGTGAGCCAGTTCGAGTTTGAGCTCAAGGAACACGTCTGGCAGAAGGACATGTACAAAGCTCTCAGCGAGTAAAGAGATGAGGCTCTTAAGGACCTCCTCATTCTCCAAGTCGAGCTGGAAAAAACTCAAAAAGGACTCGTTGGTGAAACGGAGCATGTCGTACTGGTCGAGAAGGTAAGGATATTTGAGATTAATAACGAGAGGTTACGCACAATAGCTAACACCATAATCTCGCAGGTCCAAGAAAAGATAGACCTGATCGACCAGCTCCGGCCCAGATGAACGAGCTTAAAGCTTCAGCTGAGGCGTTGAGGAGCAAGATGGATCTTCTGGCCTCGGAAAAGGAGGCTACTAAAGAGGAGTTGGCATCAGCTAAGGGCCAGATCAAGGTAATGAAAGATAAAGCCGACAAGTGATCTTGGCCAAATGACGAGCCGAGCACAACTAGGCTCGCCCGTCTCTGAATAGGATGGCCTCGGCCAGGAATACATCGTGTTGAAGTCCAAGTTGGAAGTGGCTTCGATCGATTCCTCCGAGGTCCAGGATATGCTGGTGTTGATACCAAATTTTTCCCCTATGTATTTTCAAAATAACACATATATGCATAAATAAGCATGCCCAAGAGTTTTGGTATTTTTCCTAATTTTTAAAGATTTTAAAATCGATTTATTGTCCATTTTTAGCAGTACAAAAATCGGTAATTATTCCCAAAATTATACTTTTTGTGATTAACTTATTTTATTCTCATATTTACACCAAAATATAATTAGGATAATTTTTGTATATTTTTACAAATTTATTTGGTATTTCTAAAGCTAAATTGCATATAATTGTAATTATAGCCTATTTTACAATTAACAACATTTTGCAGTTATAAAATTATTTCCAGTATTTTTGGATTAATATTTATATATTATTAATTAGTTTAGTGCTTTGAATTTTGTTTTTAAAAATCATTATTACTATTTTTATAAAATAAAATGGGGAAAATTGGCTATTTAACATCTAGCCTATTTCTAATTCAATTACAACCTCATTTCCTTTCAATTTTAGCCTCAATTTGACCCCAATCCCGCCCAAAATTAAAACCAACCCAATTCTAATTTTAACCCAACCCACGACCCGATTTAAAACCCACCCAGCTCCCCTTTAATCAACGGCCGAGATTCCCCCTTTCCTTTTTAATTCCCATACCCTCTAAACCTAATTCATTCTATCAGAGATGCCATCTTTGAACTCTCTTCGTCTCTCAATGTAAGGCCCCGGAAATTTTTTCGAGTAATTTAAGATTTTATCGTGCCAAGGTAGGCTAAATTATTTTATTTCGTGTACAAATAAGGATTTATGATATTATGGATATCAATTGGATATGGTAATAAGTGTATAAGTCTTATTGTAAGTGATTTTGGGTCTAAGGAGAGGCCTAAGTCTAAGCCAAGTTGGAAAATTGCATATTACACGAAATTTGTAAATGGGTGCGCATAAGACCTCACTTTGAACGATCATATCTCCAGTTATATAAGGAGTTGTGTGAGGAACAACCTATCAAATTAAATCCCTTTGAGTCTAGTTTCCAACGCAATAAACCGTTTGTCATTTGGAGTTGTATACAGAAAGTTATGACCATTTTACTGGGCATGTGTCACTAGCGCGCCCAGATGCGCGCCTGCGCTAAATGTGCGCGCCCAAAGACAGAACACTGGGCAAACTAGCGCGCCCAGATGCGCGCCCAGGTGCGCGGCTGCACTAGTAGCAGGCCTTGTCTAGAAAGTTTCCAAGTCATTTTTGGGGTAAGGGCTCTCTCTCTCAAGGGGATTTCGTCCCAAACTTCATTCCTATGATCCAAGGTAAGGTTTTTGGAGTATTTTGAGTTGATTACTACTCCTAAACACTTATATTAACAAGTATTAATCTTGAAAATCCTTAGATTTTATTCAAATCCCTAAATTGATTCAAGAACACTACAAATTGGATTCTCAAGATTCCTACTACAAGAGGTATATCTACCATCTCTAACTACTCTATAGTGATGATTCATGTATGATATACATATTTGAACTTATGGGGTAATGATTGAAATCCATAGGTGCCTAACTTAGGTTGTGTTGGTATTGTAGAGATTGTGAGATGGGTTATTGAGGTATGATTCTTGGGTGTATTAGTATTTTGTATACATGCTTGTACAACTTAGGTTTATGGGAAGATTATTCAACATAAATAAGTAAAGATTGGGTTGGGAAATGAAGGAAATCTTGTAAAAGAGATTTGAAATCAAGATGCTCAACTAGTGTTTGATAAAATGCTCAAATGAGCTAGAATTATGAATATCTTCCTAATTTGTGTTCAATTTTGTCATGTCTCGAAGTAGATGGGCATTGCTAGAATTTCCGGAACGTTGTAGTAACTTAAGGAAAAGATCTTTGAGGTATGTATGGCTAAAACTCCCTCTTCTTAGAAATTGAGCTCCCATGGTGTCCCTGCGTATGTTGTAAGTCCGGAATTTGATTTATGTAGTATTCATTATTTCAAAGGATTTGGGTGTTGCAAGAATATATGTGAAGGATGTACCTCAATGTGTTTAATATGTTATTCTTGGTAAATGAGGATATGTGAAAAATAAAAATGGGAATTATGTGCTAAAATGCCTAGACTTCAAGTCAAGTTTAAAGTGAGATTTTGATGCCAAATTGTGTGAGAAAACTCGTTATGGTTGATCCTCCAAATTGTTCTTATGTGTACCAAATGTATTTGATTGAGTGTGTCTAGTTGTTGGTAATGTACAAAGATGTTTGGAAGTGAAGTAAGTGACTATGTAAAGGTGGTAAGATTGAACTTTGGATTCTTGTTGTTATTGATACTTTACATGAGTTGGCGTTGTGACCCTATAATTGTGAAATATGCATTCCAATATGATTAAGGTTCTATTGTTGATAACATAAAAAGGGCTCAAGGAGCATGAATCATGTATCGAAATGCTAAGACCTTAAATTGAGATTGAGTTGCATAGCTTATGCATAACTATGTGAAATCTTCTATGTGTAGAGATGTTTGATGTAATAAAATGAATTTGGGGAATAAAGTGTGGCCAATGTGCCGAGAACTTGAATTATAATTGTATAATGTCATGATTGAAAAAGAAGGATTCAAGAATAATTGGTGTAATTATTTGCTTATGCCTTTGATGAGTGTTTTTATTGCGGGTTGGTGTTGGCCCCCCCCTATTGATTTGGAAGAGCCCCTGGTGTTTAAATTTCCATTGTCAATAAACTTGAGGTGCATGATCTCTGAGATGTTGTATATGCCGAGGATTCATGGTTCCTCTCATGTGTACTTGACATCTTGAAATGAATGGCTTGTTGTTGAAATTGATATTGATATTGATATGAAATATGTGGAAATGATGTGAAAGGTGGGAAATAAGAGATTGAGTTATGAAATACGGCCTAGTGCCAAGTATGTTGTAATGATCGTGGCCCCATGTGCCGATTAATTGATATGTGAACCCTATGGACGGGCTATGAAACACATAGGGGTATAATATGAAATGTGGAACCTATGGACGGGCTATGAAACGCATAGGTGTATAATATGATATGTGAACCCTATGGACGGGCTATGAAACACATAGGAGTATAATATGAAATGTGGAACCTATGGACGGGCTATGAAACACATAGGTGTATAATATGATATGTGAACCGTATGTACGGGCTATGAAACGCATAGGGGTATAATATGAAATGTGGAACCTATGGACAGGCTATGAAACGCATAGGTGTATAATATGATATGTGAACCCTATGGACGGGCTATGAAATGCATAGGGGTATAATATTAAATATGGAACCTATGGACGGGCTATGAAACGCATAGGTGTATAATATGATATGTAAACCCTATGACGGGCTATGGAACACAACCTAGAGGTATGGAAATTATGTGAAAGCTATGTGATCCATTTTATTTGTTGATGTGGGGATTGCTAAAGCTTTTGATCTTTTATGATCTCATTATTCTTGTTTGATAGTTCTTTCTAATTAGATGGTGTTTAGTTATACATACCAGTACAATTCAAATGTACTGATGTCCCTTTTGCCGGGGGTGCTACATTCGTGTTATGATTGTAGGCGGATCTACAGCAGGTAATTCAGCCCACCGACAGTAGTGCCTCCTCTCCATCCCATCAGTTGCATTGGTGAGCCCCACTTCCTCTTAGGGTCATGTTTGGTTCATGCCACCTTTTTTTGAGTTTATTGTGTATTGTAGGTTATAGCCAGGGCCTTGTCGCCGGCAAGTATTGGTTGAGTTCCTAGTATTCATAGGGGCTCCGTAGACACAATGTGGGTGGTGTATAAAAGTATTTTGGGTAGTAACTATACGGTTCGGAATCGTGGTCCACGTTGGTAAATGTTGTATGTATTTTTTTTGCATGTACTTGGTATCAAATGTTGGAAATGATAAAAAGTAGAAATGAACTCAAGTTGTAATTTTATGCTTAAGTCTTAAATTTCTATTTCAGAAGAATAATGTATATTGGAAATCACGGGGTAACGCGTGGGATAAGAAAGGCAATTCCAGGTCCGCTTGACTGGGGTCCTCCGGTTGAGCGCCGATCGTGTCCCTCGGTTTTGGGGCGTGACACTCAAACCCTCTCTAGCCTCTCCGAAACCCTAATCGATTCCCACCTTATTCTACCACGATTCCACCGGAATCCATGGCGTTCCAGGCCATGGATGACTTATGCTCACCCTCTCTCACCATTAAACCTAAGCTGCTCGAGGTTCTGGAGCCCGATCTCAATGGCTCTCTTTAGATCTTTCTCAGATCTGTAGATCTATGGCCTTTCCGGCCATTATTCCGGTGTTTTCAAGCAATATGAGTCTTTTCAACTCAGGATCTGACTTTCCTCAAGACCTTTCTCATTCTAGGGTTTCTTCTGCAACTCTAAGCCGTCTGAGGTTCTGCACTTGCTTAGTTCTTTTAGATCTGTGACATGCCTGAGCCTTATTTGACGTTTTAAAGGGTTTTCCCAAATTTCCTTTTCAAAATCGTTCAAATTCGATTTTTAGGGTTTCTGAAAAGTTTTCTTCAAATATTTTTCTGATTCTTCCTATTCTTTCTTTATGTGTGTTTTATGCTCGTATGTTTTCTTCTTATTACGCATGAGTTTGCGCTCTTGTTTCTTTTCTATTATGCAAGACTCTTCTATCTTTGGCTATTAATCTTATGCTCGCACATTAATTTGTGTTGTTTTCCTCACTCTTTGCTACATGTGTTTGTGCTTGAATCATTGATTTTGGTCGCTTTACTGAGTTATGTTTGTGTTCCTGCTAAGCATATTTTTCTCTACTGTTGTTTAAAAAACTCGTATCATCTCTTTCTTTTGAACTTGTTTTAACTCCGAGCTTTCTCAAACATGGTCTCCTGACCTTGAATCAGTGTTCTTTTATTGTGTATGTTTGTCTCTCATAAGTCTTTGAAAGAGATTTCTAAGCCTCTTTTCAATGACCTGTTTGCTCATCTTCTATTGTCTGACTCTTTTCGAAACCCTAGGTTTTGGGGTTTATTTGACAAGTAGTACTAGTGTTCCACTTTGGGACCCTAGGCTTTCAGACTCACGGTGAGTCTGTAATTAAACTTGAAATCCCTTTTGCTTGTGACTTTGAGACTTTCAGTAGTAACCTAACGAATCTTTTTGTTTGATTGGTATGCTTTATATATGAGAAAATTCCTCTTTCAAAAAGGTTTTCACCAACTAAGTGATTGATTCTGAAATCCCTTTAATAAGGCTGATGAATTGTCACTGATTTTCTTCAATTGAACATCCTTTACCTTTCTTGACTTGGTTCATTCAAATTTAACTTGTAATTTTGGTTTCATGACTTTTTGATTGATTCCCTTACCATATTTGGCACAAACCGTGTACCATTGATTGTTTTCCTTAAATAACTTCTATGTATTTATCTCTTTGTGCTACTTTGAAAGGTTTTAATTAGAAATTTCTTTCCTTAACTAATTTCACCCGCTGGAATCAGAATCCCTTAACCAAAGGGAGACTGATTTCAATAATATTTCTTGCCTTTTCTACTTGCTTCTCTGCACTATAAAAGGGATTGCACTTCTGTACTTTAAGAGGACGGAACTTTACATCTACATTCCCATTTGAATACTTTCGCATCTATACTTCAAGTTCAATACCTCGAACTTCTTACTTTCAATTCAACACTCTGCATTGCTTGAGACCATTTGGAACTGATGTGCTTGCAACTTGGATTTTCAAAGACTACTGTTTTCGTACTTGTTTTCCTTTGAAACTGGTATGTCTTTTATTTAGTTGTCTACCTCACCCCTATGTGTTTACTTCACAGTTTCAGCATCCTTCTTTACTTTACTGCTTATGTTTAGGGATTTGTGCTAATTATGTTCCTTCCTTGCCTTTTCTATTGTGAATCCCTACCCATATTCCTTTCTATGTGTTTGAGTTAAGGTTCTTGGCCTGACAGTATCCTAATTATTGCCTAGGCCATAACCTAATCCACAATGGATCCTAACTCCTAAGTTGGCTAACAGGCTGGTCAGGGGTGTGCCAGCATTCCCAATTGTTGGGCATGACTACCAGCCTGCCATGGCTCTCCCTGATTCCCCCTCTATGCACTTACACTTATTCTTAGACCCTTAAGTTCTGCCCCTCTCTTATGAGCCTTGCTTTGGGACCTTGAGTTCCCTCTGAACTTGGACATCTGAGGGCTGGCATTTCCACACTTCACTATGATCTTAATTCTGCAATGTGTTTGGGGTGTAAGCACTGCCCGGAGCCCTTTGAGACTCTTGAGAACTTTGACACATCCCAAATATGAGAAAGGCTTTTGGAAATCTGATCCTAGAAGTTTGTTTATCTCATATTGTTGGACTTTGAGTCTGAATTAGGTTGTTTGGATGCAGCTAGAACTTCTGATGTAATTTTACTTTTCTTTTCTGATTTATTTGGGTCTGTAATAATTTGTAATAACAATTGGGGATGGCTAGTGGAAAGGGATAGGGATGAATACATGCAAAGGGTAGAAAACTTGCCTATAGGTTATTTATAATTTCCACGTTCTGTTTTTTTAAATCATGTCTATAAGTCTTGTACTTTTGCAATTTAGAAATTATGCCTATAAGTTCTGCATATAGAAATCATGATCTTAGGTTTCTGCGCATCTGCATCATAGAAATTATGCCTTAAGTTTTTCTGCATTCTGCATTTTAGAAATCATGTCTATAAGTCCTACACTTCTGCACTTAGAAATCATGTCTATAAGTCCTGCACTTCTGCATTTTAGAAATTATGCCTATAAGTTCTGCATATATAAATCATGATCTTAGGTTTCTGCACTTCTGCATGTACATGCTGTTAGGCAAACAATCATACGTTTAATAAATAACCAATTTTACTCTAGATACCATGCCTATAGGACTCTTGCATTTATGTAATCGTTTAAAATGAATTACGCTTAGAAATCATGCCTATAGGAATAATCAACTAAACCAGCTTCGCCTATTTCATCTACGAGTCTAAAATCAGTCATAAGGTCGTTAAAATATGCGAATCTTTTATTTATATACCCAACAACCTTTTCCCTAAAATCAGTACGCTCTATTAGATGTCATGCCTATAGGCCTCACTTAGGCTATTAGGTATCTAATTGCATCAATTTCGATAAACTACATCCAAACAAGGTTAATTCGAACTCCTCATCTGAGAAATATGTGATGAATCAGCCTAGCCTACGCTTTAATTTAATTCAGACCAAACCAGTATTTGAAGTCATGCTATATTTGCTCTTTTAAGTGAGAAGGCTTGTGTGAGCCTTAATTGCTATTTGTTTCCCCCTAACTGTTTATGTGTTTTTTGCTTGTCGCCTAGCTTTTATCCTTTTGAAACTCTGAAAAGCCCCAACTCCCTTCCCTTTAGGACTAGTAGTCTCAATGCCTCCGGGACTGATAGTACTCTTCAATTCCAAAACCCAACTCCCAAAAGTGAACGTGTTGTCCTCCCAAAATGTCATAAACCCAATTTCGCCTTTAGAAAAAGGGGGCATCGACAACTGGCCCAATACAAGAATAACGTGGAGATAGCCGAGGCCGTACAAAGGCCGAATATATAAAGTGGCTATCCCGAAGGGTGACACTCGAGGAGATTCATGCCCGAGGGTTAGATCTATCGACCGATATTGAAGAGGCAAAGAGGCCGAGGCCAAAGAGATATACGAGCCCGAGGGTTCGGGCAGTGAATCGGGCTCTGGTGAAGACTAGAAGGAGATGCCTTAGTTTATTTTTTGTTTTCTTTTGTACATATTTTTTGTTTATTTTGAGGCTATTTTACTGTGCCTTTGTAAATACTTTTGGCATATATAGAAAAATTTCCTTCGGCTATACTGTGTCTTCTAGTTTATAACATCCGCTTGCAACTCTCTGTTTGAAAAATTTCATTAATGCCTTAGCATAAAATTGTACTCCCTCCTTTCCAGTTTATGTGAACCTACTTCCTTTTTGGTCCGTTCAAAAAGAATGACTCCTTTCTAAATTCGGAGATAATTTAGCTTAAACTTCCAATTCTATCCTTAATGAGAAGCTTTTATAACCACACAAATATTCTGGGGCCCTTTTTGACTTGTTTAGGACCACAAATCCAAAAAGTCTTCATTTTTTCTTAAATTTCGTGCCTAGTCAAATAAGTTCAAATAAATTGGAGCGGAGGGAGTACATAATTTAGAGTATTCGCCCCCCCAGAGCCTGAATGAGGCCTGGCTTCAATAACAACTTTGAGTTGCTTAGACTTCGGAATGTCTCATAAAAAAATAAAGTCTTCAAAATACTTGAATGTTTCAACTGGACACGATGATGTTTTGGCGAGGGTTGCTTTTTTTTTTCATAGGTTTTAATCATGTGTGTGAGCGCCTAATTTTTGACCATATTTGAATTTTTACTCACTTTCTATTATTTAAATAGTTTTTAGTTTAATCTCTATATTTTAGCTTTTATTTCACCTTTTTATATGTTTATTTTGAGAAAATTAAAAATCACACAAAAAAAAAAGATTCACTTTTTTTTAGAGTATTAAATTTCATTGTTCCTTTTGACCTTAGTAAGTTAGCGATTTTTAATTATTTTAAATAATTTTTAGATTAGAAGTAGATAATTTTTACTTTAATTATAAAAGTAGTACTTTTTCGGGAAAAGTACAGAAATAGCCAATTTAAATACAAAATTACCGACCTCTAGTCCAAAATTAGACACTAACCAAAAGTAGCCCAAAATAAGAGATACACGTAAGGAAGGATTCTTCTATCCGAGAATCACGCTAAAGATCTTCCTTCCTTCCCTGTGTGTATCAATTTAACAGATCACGACATTCTCTACCTCTGTAAATCACGACATTCTCTCTAAAAAAATTCTCAAAATGAGCTCCAAATTTCACTCAAAATCGATCAATTTCACTATATACCTTCGCAATTTCTGTGTAGATACAGCTTTTGCAATTTCTGTGTAGAAGGAAATATGAACTGCAATCACAATCAATCAAGGAATTAGTGAGTTTTGACCTAATTTCAGCTACTTCAATAGAAAATTTATCAATTTTTATTCAGTATGGTGGCCGATGGAATGTTGACAACAGCTTTGTAGATTATAATGCAGATGCTGTAATAGTTACTCCAAATATAAGTTTTGAAGATTTTGTAGACGTGATTTCAAAACAACTTATGATAGATACTTCATTGAATGATATTGAAATCAAATACACTATCCAAAACAGTTCTCCGCCAATAGTGATACACAATAGTATGGGTGTATGTGTATATGTTGAGCTAAAAAAAAGCTCAGAATTTACAATGTATCCCCTTTGTATAACATAAAGTGAAAAGGATATGGACATGATCTGCTACAATTCCGATTCTGCCGTGATTTCCTCAGAATGTGCACAAAGCTCAGTTGTAGAGGAGAGATACAATGGCGATACAATTAAGATGATCGAGTTTGGGGATGGAGAAGACTGGAATGATACAGAATTTGATGAAAATAAAATAATAACTGAACCTTAACACATAGTTGTAGAAGAAGGTCAAATTTATAAAGACAAGGCAACGATAATCAAAGTCATAAAGTACTTGGCAGTAAAGGAAAAATTTCAGTTTAATGTGCATAGATAAAGTGAAAGCAGGTATCAAAATTTTTATTGTATAATTATGTATCTCAATGTATATCGTAGTTGATGTTAGAAGCATAATTATGCAGAAAAGAAGTTGTTGCTTGTAAGTATATGGCTGTACACTTTTAAATTATGGTTGTCACCGTCTAGTACTGTATAGTCATTGTTTTTTTTCATCTAGTATTGTTGATTGTAGTGTGTATCACTATATATCATTGTATTTCATGTCGCTCTATTTATTGATGGAAAAGTTTATATCCTTGTCGTAGGTACTGCCTAGTATGCATCAACAACAACTGTGATTGGTATTTTAAGTCTTCGAGCCTGAAAAAAGCAAACGTTTTCAAGGTCAGAAATTTCAGCAAAGTGCACTCATGCCCCCTAAAAGACAAATATTACGCACAACGTCAAGCTACTACAAATCTCATCGGCAGTCTTCTGATAGACAAGTATAAAGACCCAAAAATAATATACACTCCTAATGACATAATTGGAGACATGAACAAGCAGTATGGTCTTCAGATGACATATATGCAATCATGGAGATCGAAAGAATATGCAGTTCAAGTACTGAGAGGGAACCCGAGCGAATCATATGAAAAGCTGCCAAGCTACTTTTATATGCTGGTTCTTACAAATCCTATGTCGGTGGTAAATTTGAAAAAAACAGAGGAAGACTTGTTCATGTATGCTTTCGTTGTACTATATCCTTCTATAAAAGAATGGCAGTATTGCAAACCGGTTGTTTTTGTATATGGAACTTTTCTTAAATTGGCATATAGAGGAACATTATTGATAGCATAAACACAAGATCCAGTAGGTAATATCCTACTACTCGTATATGCCATAGTAAATTCATAGAATAATGTTTCCTAGGAGTGGTTTTTTGCGAGATTCAAGGATGCATTTGGGGAAAGGGAGGGAATGTGCATAGTCTCGGACATGCATGAAGGCATTGAAAATGCAGCGGCAATATTGTATCCACAAGTACCTCATTGTGTCTGCATATGGCATCTATGGAATAATGTAAAAAAAAATTATAAAAAAAACCATTTGCTGCTCAAAAACATATTCTTTTCTATGGCCAAAGCATACACAGTTGAGAAGTTTGATTACCACATAGCAGAGGTAGAGAAAATTGATAAGAGGGTCAAAGATTACTTAATGAATGTTGGGTATGAAAGATGGTCCAAAGCACATTCCACTGTTAACAGAACATTGACAATGACTTCAAACATTGCGGAGTCGATCAATACAGTGCTCAAGGCTGCTAGGAAACTCCCAGTACTACCTTTTCTAGACTACATAATGAAATTGATCGGACGATGGAATGTTACAAACCTAAAGAATGTAGAAGAGTCATTCACTCATCTTGGAAAAAAATATGATACAGTGCTGATGGACAATCTTTAATTGTCACATCAGATGAAGGTATGACTGGAATCTGTAGATACTTGTGCATAGAATATGTAATCATGCCGAATTTACGGATCTGTTATATCTTGAACCCTTTGTGTGATTCTGTTAAACTAGTGTCCACCTGCACAAAAGCAAAGGCTTTCAATTTAATATAGCATTTATGCCTACCCCACTCCGGAAATATTGCTTGGTTTGACATGATATTAAGCTATTTTAATCTTGTAGGCTCTCTAGTATATGTATTTTGAGGGCATCTGCTCTGTCACCACTAACGATAGTTGATAAATTTTGTAGGTGACCCCTTCGATGAGTTACTTATATTCAGTACTTGACAAGGGTAAGCAGAGAATGGTGTTCCTAAAAGATCGAACTTGCAGCTGTAGAAGGTTTCAGTTGGATGAGCTGCCATGTGCACATGCTTGGGCAGTATTAAAATACAAATACATTGATCACATTGAGTATTGCTCGGTGTACTACACCACGAAGTAGCTATTGAAGACCTATGAAAATCCAATTTATCCGATTCCTGATGAAAGCACATGGGAAATTCTTGCAGAAGTTCTAAATGAAAAAGTCTTGCCACCAGACGTGACTAAAACAATAGGAAGGCCAAGGAAGGGGAGGTGCAATCCAATATCTGAAAGGGAACGAAAAAGGTCGATTACATGTGGACAGTGTGGACAAGAAGGTCACAACAGGAAAACTTGTAGAAATAATCCAAAGAGCGGATGAAATATGTCAAATTTAGAATTACTTGTTATTTTACTTTACTGAATATCATAGAGATTTAGAAGAATGCAATATATCAAGAACTATATCATTGTAGAATGTCATTTGAATTTTAGATATAAATACATATTTGACCTATCATTTAAAATGGTGTTGCAAGTTTATATTATACATCTGTTTGATTAAAAAGAAGTTGTATCAGCTATGTATCACATTTGTATCATATATGTATCGGTTGTGCAACACATTTATATCATCTATGCATCACTTGTGTATCAACTATGTATCTCTATTTATAGGCTCTTACTCATGCCTGCATTTGTGTAGTAACAAAGCTAACTAATGGAAACAGTCGTAGCAGCTAGAAAACTATGCAAAATAGTTTTAGAAATTTGCAAATATAAGTGGCTTCATCAATACATATTTGAAAAATGTGTATCATTTGTGTATCATATCTATATCATATGTGTATCATATCTGTATCATGTATGTATCATTCATGTATCTACAAGAGACACTATATCACAAACTACCGTATATTAATCATATCTATAATTGAAAACTCAAAATTAAGGGAGAAAACACCAAAATAAACTAAACTGCAACAATCCAATATCGCACTAAAACTCATTAAACCTTTATAACAGAACAAATATCTCATTTTCCATACGATTCTTAAAAGTATTCATAAAATTCAAACACAAACAAATTCGATCCGTCTTTCAATAATGACAACATAACAGAACAGAATACAAAAAACAAAATTATAGAGTTCATCCTACAATAATGACAAAAGTAACTACTTCTTCTGCTTCCCCGCCTATTCTGTCGACCAATAATCTCATCATCACTTTGCGCGTTCAGTTCCATCTTCTTTCTAGCATAATCCTATAAGAGAGCACCAAATCTGCGTTGGTGTGCATAGGCATTGAATTTTTTAGGAGGCGTCTTGCCCTCAATGAAATACTCGGAAAATGATGCCGCAAATACATCGCAATCACTGCAAAAATAAAAAGAACAACAACTATCAAACTGCAGAATCTAAAAGCAAAATAAATTATGTTGAAAAAAATTCATACGCTTTGACTTGTTGAGGCAATCCTTCAACCAGTTTTACATCAAAGGGGTAATCAAGTCTTTTGATTTGTAAACACCAGTGCGGCAATTGATATCTTTTTTATTTAAATAGAAATGCGTGTGCACGAAAAAATAAGGCAGCAACACAGAATACTTGGCCATGGCCTTATGAACTTTGGCTTTATGAGCAGCTCCACCGCACATAGAGTCATACATATAAATGCACCTATCCTTGAAAGATATCACAACCATTATCCAATGCCATTATTATGCAATATTAATTGGCATTAAGACATGCTCGACAATGTACCATGGAACATTGACATCCAAGACAAACCCCTGAATATACTCTGCAATGACATGTTTCGGATTGCACACATCATTATCTCCATCTGTATCAATAAACGCTTTCCACAACTCATTAATTTTCTCGTCGAAGTACCAATTTGTGGTGGTGAATGTTACAGGTAGTTCTTTGTCATACTTTCCCTTCTTCCTCAGATAATTGAACAAAACATCAATGTGCTGAAATATAGCATAACAAATAACTAATCACTAAACGTGCTCGAAAGCTTTAAGCAGCTACAATTTTTCAAACCGAAATCACAGAAAATAAAGGAAAATGAATGCTCACTGCTAACTTAACAGGACTGAGTGTTCATGTGTACACTGGCTAAAATTTAAACAAAAAATACTGCAAAAGTAAATTCTTACATACCGAGTCATCCAAGGGCTGACCATTATATGCCAAAGTGTAAAACCAGTTTTTGTCTTCAACATGAAATACACCAAGGTCATAAGCAGGATTGAGTTCAATAACATGCTTCGGGTAAATTTCATTCCTGGTAACATATATACACAAAAGAGTACAGTGATTTGATATAAAATAATTCTATAAGTGACAATATATTAAAATATAAAGCTGAAAAAAAATCAGAAGTCGGAAACATACTTCTTTCTGGACTTCCCTTCTTTGACCCACGCAGCAAAAGCATTCAACAAAGAGTTGTTAACACCAGTTCCAATTTTGCTTTGAAAAGGATGCTTAATAGCATAAATTTGCTTTTTTGCTTTCGCTGCAACAACACCAGTAATGGAACCTGAATCAAACACAGTAATGAATGGAGACTGCACGACCTTTGCAGGATATCTCTTTCTTTTTTCCATTTGCGACGATACTTCAAGAAGTAATTCAGTATTGTACAGAACCATCTCCACTGCCGCGTCATCAATACTTGCAGTCGCACAAACAACA
Organism: Nicotiana glauca; assembly: GCA_026770625.1. Lineage (NCBI taxonomy): Eukaryota > Viridiplantae > Streptophyta > Magnoliopsida > Solanales > Solanaceae > Nicotiana > Nicotiana glauca. The sequence goes on from MU735986.1 coordinate 33,760, forward strand.
CCAGTCCAAGATTCAGGAACCTTTTGTTTCTCAGATTCTTCCTCCGTCTCTCCTGGTGCCGCTTCAACACTTGCAGTCGTACAAACATCAACAGTCTGGGATTCAACAACCTTTTGTTTCTCAGATTATTCCTCTATATCCCCTACCGCATCATCAACACTTGCAGTCGCACAAACAACAGTCTGAGATTTAGGAACCTTTTGTTTCTCAGATTCTTCCTCCGTCTCCCCTGGCGTCGCATCAAGACTTGTTGTCACACAAACATCACCAGTCTGGGATTCAACAACCTTTTATTTCTCAGATTCTTCCTATGTCTCCCCTGCCACCGCATCTGCAATCTCACCAATACTGCCAGCATATGCTACATCTAGTGTGAAAGTTACTTTAGCAACAAACATGTCAACTTTCACACCAGAAGGTCCTTCCATAGCATTGACACCTAACTGATCTGCTACATTAGTATCTCTTTGAGAATGTGGAACATCTTTGCCTTCACTTCCACCAACCTATTTTTTTTTTAAAAAGAATCGAATTATAAAAAACAACAAAGAAAAGAAAAGGGAAAAGTACAGAATGCACAACTAAACACACCTGACAACCATCCATTTCAACATCTTCATTGCCACCAAACTCTATATTGCTCACAAAATCATTATTGTCTTGACGATCACTGGTGTCTTCCTCTGGATGTGCACCATAATTAACTTTGCTTGCACCAAGCTATTTTTAAAAAAAGGATATAGTTGTTGATACCCAATTTTTTCCTAGTAATTTTTTACTCAAAATACTTCCAAAATAGTATATATGTGCATATATAAGCACACCCAAGAGTTTTGGCATTTTAATAATTTTTTAAACCAATTTATTGCCTATTTTTTATACAATAAAATCCAATATTTATTCCCAAAATTATTATTTTTGGTTAATAATTCATTGTATTCTCACATTTGCACCAAAATATAATAAAGGAAATTTTTGCATATTTTTACAAATTTATTTGGCATTTTTAAAGCTGAATTGCATATAATTGCAATTATAGCCTATTTTGTTTTTAATAGCATTTTATAATTACAAAATTAGTTCCAGTATTTTTAGCTTAATATTTATTTAATATTTGTTTACTCAGTATTTTTAATTTATTTTTTAAAACCATTATTACTTTTATTTATAAAATAAAAAGGAAAAATTAGCTATTTAAAATCTAGCCTCAATTTCATTTCAATTTCAGTCCAAATTGGCACCTCAATTTAAACCCCAATTACCCGACCCAATACCCATTTAACCGACCCAGCCCGTTTCCCTTTTTAATCCAAGCCGTTGATCATTTTGATCAACGACTGACATCTCCCTTTTCCTTTTTTATTTCCTAACCCCTGCTAACCCTACCTCATTCTCTCAAAGACGCCGCCTCTAACTCCCCTATCCTCTCAAACTCTCTCGAAACCCTAATCTCCTTCTACCACTTTCAACCCCAAACCCACCGGAATCCATGGCCGCTCAGGCCACGGATGACCTATACTCACCTCCTACTGCTCTCACGTGCCTGATGCCTGAAGGTTTGAGGCCATACCTCAAGGGTCTTCACTCAGACCTTCGTCGATTCGAGGTTTCCAACTATCTCCGGCCTTGATCTGGCGTGTCTTAGCCTCCTGAGCCTGATTTCGACCTTATCGACTCCGAATCTGATCTTGTTTCTTCCAAGCCTTTCTCGTTTCTAGGGTTCTCAGAAACCCTAGCTTATTCGAGGTTCTTTTTCGTTTATCTATTTAGATCTGTGCTAGATCTGTGCTGTATTTAACATTTCAAGTGTTTTACCCAAATTTCCTTTTCAAAATCTTTTGATTTCAAACTAGGGTTTCTGAGTCTGTTTGTTAATATTTTGTTCGATTCATTTGCTTATCATCTCTATGTGTGATTAGTGTTGAAAACCCTAATTTTTTGGGATTTGTTTCAGTTCCCGAGTCTATTTGTTAGTATTCGTTTGATTTACTTCGTTTATATTTGATTAGTGTTGAAAAACCTAATGTTGGGGGTTTATTTGAGCTTCTGAGACTGTTTGTTTGTTTTACTTGTTTATTGCCTCTAACTCGACTGATTTCAAAAAAACCCTAGTTTCTTTGGGGTTTGCTCAAGTTCTTGAAGTTTGCTTGTGCGATTCTCCTATTTGAAATTGTTCTACTTTATTTTGAAGGTTTCAGCATCTCTTTGTGTGATTCTTTTGATTCTGCTTTCTTACTATCTGTCAAACTCGACTATGTTTTTCAAAAGGGTTTTTTTTCACTTGGCTCCTTGCATGCTTCTAAATACTCTATCCTTTCTCTACTACTAAGCCACTGAAACTTGAACTACCTGACTCTCATGCTGCAAGTGTTTTCTTTTGTGCTACTACTTTATGCTATTTCCTTTTTGCCAATAGTTTGGCCTCGCATGTCTAGTCTAGTGCACTTCATTTACATACTGAGTCCCTTCTGTGATTGATTTTCAAACTCATGACTGATTTTCAAAACTTTTCCTTGTGAATTTCTGATTTCCTTTGCCTGTTAAGGTTTAATTGATTTCTTTCCTTGTTTTGCCTTACTGAATCCTTTCTCAAAATAAGTATGTTCCTGTACTTGGACTTAATCCCTTGTTGTATTGTTTTACTACCCCTTTTATGTCAATAATCAGTCTGCCTCTTAAATTGATTTCTTTCCTTATTTTTCAACCTGTCACTACCCGTTAATAGGTGATCCCTTAATTAAGGGCAATCACTTGTGTAATTGATTCTAGTTAGTGATTGTTTCCATGTCTGTGGCTTATTACCTCACTTTTACTCGTTTTCAAAAGGCTATAAATACATGTACTTCTTCCCTTTCAAAAGGGGGTTCGAATACGAACAAATCATTACTTCTTCTCTTAAATACACTTAGATTTTCTTAAAAAACATTCGAGTTCTCTGAACTCATAAGCTTAAAGTTCTCTTATCTGATGTGGTTTGGCTAAAAGAATCCTGCTTTTCTTTGCTTGTTTCTTCTGCAACTGGTATGTTACCTTTGTTTAATTTATGCCACTCCCATATGTGTTTATTCTTCAGTCCATTCTTTGTTTGGTTTACTGCTTCCATAGTGTAAATTTTTGAAAGTTGGTTTGCTTCTTTGCTATGCTCTTACATGAATCCCTATTCCCCAATCCCTTTCGTATGTTGAATTATGGTTCAGAAACATGACAACACTTGACATTGTTGTACATGTATATGGACTGGACTCCCTGATTCCTAAACTCTTTCAATTTCCATTCCCTGTCCCTTTATGTGTATCCTGAGCTTAAGACCTTGGTTTGACAGTGTCCTAATCACTGTCTAGACCATAGTCTGACCTTCAATAGGTCTATGCTCTTATTTGCTGGCTGAACAGGCTTGGTCAGGGGTGTGCCAGCCTACCTCATGGTTAGGTATGACCACCAGCCTGCCTTGGCACTCTCTACCCTTCTCTATTGCAGTTGCACTCATTCTTAGAATTTAAGTTCTGCCCCCCCCCCCCTGTGAGCCTTGCCTTGGGACCCTTGAGCTCCCTCTGAACTTGTACACCTGAGGGTTGGCTCTTCCACACTGCACTACAACTCATTCTGATTAATATCTTGGGTGTAAGCACTGCCTGGGGTTCCTGAAACTCCTTGGATCTCTGAAACATCCTAGATAAGAGAAGGCTTTGGAATCTTGATCTCGGAAGTGTTTCAATCTCATATTATTAGACACTAAGTCTGAATTAGGTTCATTGGATGCAGTTGATAATTTCTGATGTATTTTTAATTTCAGTTTTGTTCTATTGGTCTGTAATAATTTGTATAAACTCATGGGGATTTAGTGAAAAAGGGAGGGGGTTACTCTTATGCACAAAGGGTAGAAAATATGCCAATAGGATTTTGTTTCTAATTTGTGCAATTTCACACGTAGAAAGCATGCCTATAGGATTTAACTTCTGAATTCTGCAACTATGCATATAGATACCATGCCTATAGAAGTTTGCATCTCTGCATGTAATAACGTCATTAGGCAAACAATTAGGTTTAAAAATAAATAATGGCATATGTAGATATCATTGTTTATAAGGTTTCTATTAGTATTTGAAAAAGGTATCACGTATAGAAAGCATGCCTATAGGGATTTCGAACCAGAGTTATCTCCCTTGTTCAAAACAGTATCGATTTTACTAAAACAAACGATTTCCTACACCCTTTCTGGGCTCTTAAAACTTTTTTCTCACAATCAAATCAGTGCATTCTTTCTGAACTTACTCATGTTAACTCTGGTAAACATTTTTTCAAATCAGCCTAAAAGTCATCTCTTTATACTTATCTGATAAGTTTCTCCTAATCAGTCTGCAACTCAGTTCTTTTGTTTAAAAATTGGCAACTTATTTTCTTCTGACCAGTTTGCATTCTAGAACTCGTTTAGTTGTTAAACCACGTTTTTCTGAAACCTATTTTTTACTCTGTAATTTTCCTTTAAAATCAACTTGTGTTTAAAATCAGTAGTTTATCCAACACACAGACAAAGGGATGAACTAATCAACCGGATCAGTCTTAAACAACTGCATTCGAGTAAGCCTAATGCAGACTTCCTGTTCAAAAATATTTCTTGAACCAGTCCGCTTGTCGCTTTAATTTAATTTAAGACTAAACCAGTACGTGCAAGACATGCTAAACTCTGGCTTTATCTGATTTTAGGAGGCTTATTTGAGCCCTACTTGCTTATTTGCTTTTCCCTTTACTTACATTATGTGTTTTGATTGACGCCCTAGTATTTTGTCCTTTGAAAACTCTTACAAGGCCTCAAACCCCTCTCCCTTTAGGACTAGTAGTCCAAATGCCTCCGGGACTGATAGGACTGGGACAGGTACTACATGAAATAAGTAATGAGACATTCCGCGCATTTATTCCTTAATGGGGTGGGAAGGGTAGATATGGATATGATGACCATGCAATAACACCACGTGTATAAATGGTTACCGGGTATTGTGTGGGGTGATCTATATTATTTTTAAACGTAGGACCCCTCTCCCTTTACCTGTTTATTTTATTTCAAAAACTGCGTTTTCCCTCAAATTTCAGCTTCTTTAACTTCTACTTCCAGCAATTATGTGAAAATTTTCCCTCTATCCACTCGTTTATTCTGAATTTTAAAACTACTTTCTTCGCAAAATTTCAGCTTCTTTAACTTTATTTTAGTCTCAAGTTATTTGCAACTATTATATGAAACCCCTCCTCGTATTTGTAATTCTTGCTTGTTTATTTACGTTTGCTTGCTTAAAGTCACAATTGTAACATGGCTGGGACACTAGTGGATCTTGAGGGCCTCGAGATAATTTCTACCCCTTACCCGAACTCTGGTTCTTCATCTCAAATTCTTTTTAAAAAAAGTATCCTAATGCACTATAATCATTAGGTGGCGACTCTTCAATTCCAAAAACCCAATTCCCAAATGGGAATAGAGTTGTCTTCCCAATTGTCGTAAACCCGATTTCGCTTCAGAAAAAGAGGGGTGTCGACAATAGTAAGTTAACTAAAAAATAAAAAGAAATACACAACGGAAAAGAAACACATACCTTGGAATTTATCAACTCAAACACCTCATTGAATTTATCAGAAACATATTCCTTGGAGGAATTTAACTGCTTATGTAGCTACAAGATGAAACAAATAAAAAAGACAATAGACTTTGAATATGCAATTTGAAAAATAATTTCAAAAAATATATAAAAAAGATCAATACATACTTGCTTCACATCAGCTTTCAACTTCTGCAACTCATAGTCATAATCAACAGGTTGGACGCCTGGAACATTTTTTAGTGCCTTTTTTGGTGGGACAGGCTCCTTAATATGTTTCGGGGGGTGGCGAGACAAAATCATCGCTATCATCAATAGGAAGTTTTCCCCTGTTACGTGATGTAAAATATTTCTGATACTTATTGGTAACTTCAACAGGCAAAGTAAATCTTCTGAGCTCTTCAATTGTCGGAGAAATATTTTTAAACTACAAAGGTAACCAAAAGAGCTTCAGTCCTAGATGTATCAAAGATGTATAAAAACTGTATGTTTGATGTATCATATTGAATTATAGTGTATTATAAATGTATATCCCATCAAGACATAAAAGATTGTACCTTATTCCCTATGCTGTTGAAGAAACCAGTAGAGAAGTCTTCACGCATTGGTCTGTCTGTCATTTCCCAATGCAATATGCGTGGTGTATGATCTCCAACACGAACAATAAATTTTTGATCAACTACAGTGCAACATTCATAGAACCACATCTGTAGTGCAAGAGGAAATCCACCAATCCTATAAAACTCAGACTTCCCCTTCAACTTGTCCCTCACCGACTTTATTAAAGCTCGAAATGCAATCTTACCCCATGGAAATGACACATACTCACCACTCTTGACAAGATGGAAATCACGTTTACTTATAAATGTCTTCTGAGCCTGAGTGGACATTAGAAATGTGTTTATAAAATAAATGATTGCAATCTTAACTGGGTCTTCATCAGACTGCCATTTCTTCTTCTCAAAACAATCAATAAGTGACTTCTTTGATACCACTTCAAAACTAGAAAAATAAGTATCCACCAACCTATTGGGTCTACTGAATTTACCCTCAATAGGTTCATTACCACAACAGTTTAAACTACTTACTATATCAAATTCTTGAAGACCAAAACGTAAAACACATTCGTCATTCAATTTCACATAAAATTGATCACACTTATCTTGAACCAACTCCCTAAACATTAAAGAACAAATAAGTTGTGCCTGTTGTCCGAGAGTTTCCCGATGTCTTTCCTTCAGACCTGCCGGGTATGCTACCCGACAGGGATATAGATTTCTGTATTGACTTGGTTCCGGGAACTCATCCTATTTCTATTTTGCTATACAAAATGGCCCCGCCGGAGTTGAAGGAGTTAAAAGAACAGTTGCAGTATTTACTGGGGAAGGGTTTCATCAGACCCAGTGTGTCTCCTTGGGGTGCACCGGTGTTATTTGTTAATAAGAAGGATGGGTCAATGAGGATGTGTATTGACTACCGGCAGTTGAACAAGGTAACGGTCAAGAATAAGTACCCACTCCCAAGGATTGATGATTTGTTCGACCAGCTTCAGGGTGCCAGAATATTCTCCAAGATTGACTTGCAATTCAAGTCCATCAGTTGAGGATTAGGGCATCCGATTTCCCTAAGACAGCCTTCCGCACTCAGTATGGGCATTACGAGTTCCTGGTTATGTCATTTGGATTGACCAATGCCCCAACAACATTTATGGAGTTGATGAACCGAGTGTTCAGGCCATATTTGGACATGTTCGTGATAGTCTTTATTGATGATATTTTGGTGTACTCCCACAGCCAAGAGAAGCACGAGCGGTACCTTAGAGTGGTTCTTCAGACTCTGAGGGATAGCCAGTTATATGCCAAGTTCTCCAAGTGTGAATTCTGGCTGATTTTAGTAACACTTCTGGGTCACATCGTATCGGCTGAGGGTAGTCAGGTGGACCTGAAGAAGATAAAGTCAGTCAAGAACTAGCCTAGACCAGCATCAGCGACAGAGATTCGGAGTTTCTTGGGGTTAGCAGGCTACTACAGGCAGTTCGTAGAGGGATTTTCATCTATTGCAGCCCAGATGACTAGATTGGCCCAGAAGGGTGCCCAGTTCAGATGGTCAGATGAGTGTGAGGCGAGCTTTCAGAAGCTCAAGATAGCTCTGACCACGGCACCGGTGTTGACTTTGCCCATAGGATCAGGGCCCTATACTGTCTACTGCGATGCTTCCCGTGTGGGACTTGGAGCAGTGTTGATGCAGGATGGCAAGGTCATTGCCTATGCTTTGAGACAGTTGAAAATTCATGAGAAGAACTATCCAGTGTATGATCTAGAGTTGGCAGCCATTGTCCATGCCTTGAAGATTTGGAGGCACTATTTGTATGGCATGACGTGCGAGGTGTTCATCGATCATAAGAGTCTACAATACTTATTTAAGCAAAAGGAGTTGAATTTGAGGCAGATGAGGTGGTTGGAGTTGTTGAAGGGTTATGATATCACCATTCTTTATCATCCGGGGAAGGCCAATGTGGTGGCCGATGCTTTGAGTAGGAAGTCAGCCAGCATGGGTATTCAAATAATGAGGAAAACAGTGATGATAGTTCATAAAGAGTTCAAATAATCGGCAATAAGCCCCAAGTATGGCAATGAGCCCAAGTCATAATGATAACAACAAATCATTTGCAAATACACGG